>LOEQ01002609.1:12038-31921 GCA_001685075.1 Bramus lutescens | reverse complement strand
AAATAAAATAAAAAAATAAAATAAAAAAACTAAAATACTTATTAAAAATTGGCATAGATGTATGAAAGAGAAATGTTGGATATCTTAGGAGCTAGCTGCTAGTGACCCCAAACTGGGATCTGCTACTACAGGGGGGCAGGTGGGAGGGGCACGTGATCTGAGAGAGTGTGAGGCATGCCTGTGCCTCCAGATCTTGAGGTCACTCTTTACCCTGAATGGGTGATTCAAAGTGCAAGGTGATTATCAAGGTGTCTTCCCCTCTAAACTTGACATATAATTCTAAGTGAATTGCTTATGCTGTTTTGCATAATCATATGTAAATTGAATCAATTAAATAACCACAAAAGTTGTCTTGAGATATAGGATGCTTTATATAACCAGAGGAGAAAAATGTTTGTCCCTTCCCCAGGGTGGGAGGTGTCAACTGATGCAGAAACTCAGCCCCAAGGACAAAAATAAAAATATTCCTTTGACTAACAGTTGAAACTTAATAGAGACAGCATTTCCCGTCAGCCGTAAAAAGTAGTCATCAGTTGAGGTCAATGAGTAGTGTTAATACCTCCCCCACACTTCTAAAAACGCCAGGCCAGCAACACGAACAGCCACCGAGGATAGCCGCAATTTCCTTGGAAGTAACAGCAGCCTGAAAGCCTGTGGCAGGGTTTAAGCAAAATCCCAGGCACTTTCAAAAAAAGAATTAGACAAACATAGCAGTGGTGACCTCTGTATTGGATTAGGGGCCCTAGAGCTTGAAGGTTAAAAGTACTGTTACGAGACGCACAGTAAGAGGTCTTGCTGTCAAACTGACGACATCTAAATATTTATGTTCACACCCATAGATCTGGGCTGCTCTCTCAACATCGGCCAGGAAACCTTCTTTCTGCTGTGTGCAGATGTCAAGGGAAAGATGCACACCTGAACAAAGTACCGAGACTAAGGTTTAAGTGATTAGCCTAAGCAGGACAGCTCCATCATTCCCACCCCCTCTCATCCACCCCTGCCACCAAGGCTCAGGGGTCAGTGCAGAAGAGGAGGCAGAAAGAATGTAAGAGCCAGAGGCCGGGGAAGACTGCTATAGTACGCTGTCTCTAGACTTTATGGGACTGTGACAAGTGTCAGCTCACAGAAGCTGCTGTTACCTGCGTAAGATCAAGCTAGCAAAATGCTGGCCAAGATGTGGAAGGTTAGCTCCAACTCTCAAGCCTTATTGAGGAGTTCTTGGCAGTTGGTAGTTGCTGGGGGAGGGAGAATCATTCCTTTTGTAGGTGTGGTCATTGATAGGATTCCCAGGACCCAGAAGATGGCCCCACACCCACAAATATATACACAGCTCTAACTGGACTTAGTGCGTTATTTAAAAAAAAAAAGATAGGAAGTTGGGAAGGAAATGTGTTAGGAAGAACTGAAAGTGTAAATAGAAAAATAGATATGATTATATTTCACTGCATATATGCATAGAATTCTCAAGAATAAAGGAAAATAAATTCATATTTTTAAAATAAATAAAGCACAAATAATTATTTTTCAAATAGGGAGACATGAATAAGAAAAACATTTCCATCTTCCAAACAAGTCTCCAATGGTCTCCAAAGGCCATGGAACAGCTGTAGAGGAACAATGGATTTTTGAAGGGATTGAGTAGTTCAGACTAGATAGCAAGATGAAAGTTTTGGCTCCTCCAACCAGTTTGGCAAGGATGATCAAATGCTTTAAAAGTCCCCTCCACTGCCACACTGCTGAAACCCTCAATCTGTGTCCTGCGCCAGCATTTGTGGGGGAGTTGCGGTTAGGTTCCTGCATAGGAAATGGGTGTATAAGACAAGTTGTGAGTCACCGTTGGGGAAATAATTCAAGCGTAATGGTGTAATTTGATCTTTCTGGTGTGCTTGCGTGTGTTATGTGCATCGTGTGTGCTCATGTGTGTGTGTATGCCCGCGCATGTGTACACTGAGGCCAGGGTTGATGTCAGGTGTGCTTCTCAAGTGCTGTCCACCTTAATTTTGGAGACAGGGTCTCTCACTGAACACAGAGTCCACTAATTCGGCTAGAACGGCTGGCCAGTGAACTCTGAGGGTCCCCCCCACCCCCGTTTGCTCCCGAGTGTTGAACTTTCAGCTGTGTGCCATTGCTCCTGGCTTTTGACAGGAGTGCCGGGGATCTGACCCCAGGTCCCCATTCTGTTACCACAAGCACTTTAATGACCGCATCATCTCTCTCCAGCCCCTATGAGTACTTTTTCATAGTCAGCATTTACTCGCTGAGTGCCCAACATACGCTGCTCTGTATAAGGTGAGGGTTGGTTATAGTTCCCCGAGTGGCTGGCTACTGATGGTACTGCATGTCCTCAGGGGGAAATGGAGGCAGATTGCTCCCATGGAAACAAGCCCATTATCCATAATCTGAAGTTGGGAATTAATAGGTATTTGATAGGTATTTTGTGAAAGGAAGGAAAGGAGGGAGGGAAAAAGGGAGAAAGGGGGGTGAAATGGGAGAGGGAGAGAGATAGAGAGAGAGAATGAGTATACAGTCTACAGGTGGTCTGGCATAGTCATAAGCAGGGCAGGCTTCCATGGACCACAGACGCTGGCAAAGAGAAAACAGGAAGAGGGTGGGTGGGTAGCAATTTAGTGGTCATAGTGGTAGTGGCTGTGGCTCTGAAGAGGAGGAAGTTGCACAAGACTTTGGCCCCTCACCTGAGAACTCCAGTCCCCGAACCACAGTCGAAGCGGAATTCCACGTGGCCCCCAGCCATATTGATGGACAGGAAGTCCTTGCTGCCCGTGTCGTAGCTGTACAGGAGGACACCATCTGCTGAGTCGGGCCGAAATGTGATCTCGAACTCCGTGAAAGAAAGGTAATGCTGGGGCTCCAGGGGCCAGGGTATGGTGGCATAGGACCTCAGCGACTCGCTGAACTGAGGGATGCTCAGGGCAAATGCTGAAGAGACAGACAAAGTGTTAGAGATCCCGGTGTGGCCGCGACCAGCTAGTGAACTGCATGGGACTATGCTGTTTTCTTCCTGGGCAGGGACTTGCCTACATCTCCCAGTTGCCCTGTGGGTAGTAGGTGGTATGGCTGAGTTATGCCAGTGGAGTATGGGGGGTGTAGTCTTGTCCCTAAAACTTTCTTCCTTCCCTGTGCTTATCTCTTCCAGGTAAAGATTCTGAGGGGTGGAGACTCTGCTCCCTGTATGAATTCATGGAGGAGAATAACCTCTAACACTAATGACCTGAGGTGACACAGCAAGTGGGCAAGAATCAGCCCCTCTGATGTGAGGTTAAAGAAACTTACCAGTCCTGGCTCAGTTATACTCTTCCTTGAGATTTGAGGAGATAGTGAAAATACTTTCCCCTGTGTGTAGTATCTTAGTTTCAAACCTGAGTCGTTCATAGATAAATTTGACTACTTTTGTAATATAAGTTCCAATTTTATTCTCTTTTGTTTTTAACTTTTGATTTCTGGAAAAATTAATGCAAGTTCAAACCTCATGTCTTTTCTTCACTGAAATCTTTAAAACTCTCAATTATTATTTCTGAATGTTTGTATGTCCATATTGTATGTGATTGTGCATCACATGCATACATACAGACATGTCTGCATCCATGTGTGTATACATGATACAGTATAGAAAGATGGGTTAAATCATCAGGTCGGAGGAGAGAAGTAAAAACAAGAATGAAGTTGTCTTATCATGTTAGTGATTTGTGCATACATTTTGCCAATATTTTCTCGGAAATTGTCAGATATTATAAAGAGCATGAGATTTTAGTACACTTAAGTTAGTTTTACACAAAGCACACCAATGAAGGCTTCCCAGGTGCCACAGAGAAGCTGGAGGAACCACCTCATGCTTAGCTTATTAAAAGGAGCATATCTGTAATTGGTTTAAATCTTTGGCTTTCAGAGAGTCTCCCATCCCTCCCAGCAAAGCAACCTGGATCCCTTAAGTATAGGCAGGACTTTGACTGGGCACTGATGGAAAGTTACATCCACTTGCTTGCGTCACCACAGCCAGCCCCACCCCCATCTCACCATCTTCACAGTGTCGACCTCTGAACCCCAGTGGACAGAGGCAGATGTAAGAGTCGGCTTTGATGGCTGCACAGGTTCCTCCGTTGATACAGGAGGCGGCGTCACAGATTCCACTGCTGCATTCCCCTAAACAGAGGGAGGGTCACAAAACCAGGTCACCAGGTGCCCTCCCAGAGATACAGCTGACCACAGCATCATGCAGGGCCGCCATTCCTTGCATAACAGACCCGCTCTCAGCACACACCCACTCTTCACTTTCATCTCATGTTGGCTTATCCCCTGGAAGAGCCACTTTCCAAACATGATGAACACAATAAATCAAAGGACACATTTTATAACCAACGAGGGGATGATGGAACTGTTCCTGCTTTTAATCCATCTCTCTGCTGTTCCTGAAAGAGGGATGGACAACAACCCGCCCCTTCCCCATCACCAGAGTGTTTACATTAAAAGCGTCCTGATTGTGTGACTCAATTAGCTTAAGTGCTGCTGCCTCACTGGTTCAAAGCTCAGCCATGCAAAACAAGCCTGGAAAAAGCAGAACTCGATCATGGAGCTTCTGTCTGGGGCAGGATGAGGGGAGGTACCACGAGGGGAGGAGCCTTGGCACATGCTCCAGTACCCTGCTTTTCCTTCCACAGTTAGGTTCCCTCATAGTGGAAAGCACTTCAGGGTCAACTTCATGTCATGGGATGTGAGTATAAGTGTGTGTGTGTGTGTGTGTGTGTGTATGTGTGTGTGTGAGAGAGAGAGAATGTGTGAGTCCATATGTATGTATATGTGTAAGAGAGTGTATATGTATATATGTATGTGTGTGTGAGAGAGGGCGTGTGTGTGTATCTCTGTGACAGATCATATATGAGCATGTGCGTGAGAGTGTATATGAGCGTGTAAGTATGAGAGAGTATGTATGGCAGTGTATGTGAGAGTGTGTGAATATGTGAGGGAGAGTGTGTGTGAGAGAGTATATTTATATTTATGTGTGGGAGAGAGATTGTGTATTTGACAGTGAGAATGTATATGCGTGATAGAGAGTGTGTGCGTTAGTATATGTGTGAGTGTACATTTTTGAAAGGGTATGTGAAAGTCTGTGTTGGTGTGTGTGAGAGAGTATATGTGTATGTATCCTGTATGTATGTGAGAGTGCATGTGTGTGTGAACATATGTGTATGAGAAAGTATATATGAGTTATGTGCATATATATTTGAAAAGAGCATGTGTGTGCTTATTGTGTGAGTGTTTGTATATGTGAGAGAGCATGTTTGAGTATATGTACATCAGTGTGTTAGTGGGAGAGAGAGCGTGGGTATGTGTGTGCATATGTACAGGTGTCTGTATGAGAGTATATGATAAAGTGTGAGAGAGTATGTATGTGAAAATGTGTGAGAGACAGAGTATGTGTGAGTGTGTGTTTATGTGTGAGGGAATCTGTGTTGTGAGAGTGTGTATGAGTGTGTGAGGGTGTGTTTATGCATGTGACAGAGAGAGCATACTGTATATATACTGTGTGTATGTATATATTTGTGTGATAGTATGTGTGTGAGAGAGAGCGTGTATATGTGTGTGAGAGGATGTGTTTTGTGTTTATGTGTGTGTGTGAGAGAGAGAGAGAGAGAGAGAGAGAGAGAGAGAGAGAATGTATGTATATGTCTTTTTATCAAAGAGAGTATTCTGGAAGGACTACCTTGTCATTTTCTCACGCATCCTCTGACACGGAAACTCCCTGACTTGCTCTGGCTGCCTCTCTTCTGTGTCTCATCACAGTCTCTCTGGAAACACTAGGTATGTATAAAGCACTTTTTCCAGGGAGGAGGTCAAAGCACATGTGTCTGCCAGGGAAACAAGGAGTGCAGCCATGCTGCTTGCTAGTGTTCTGCCACACTTACCAGCCTTGGTAGCCAGTTTCCTAGAGATGAACAGACCCCCCTTGATCTGGCTGTGTCACCCTAGCAAGGCCAGTCCCATCCTTGCCTGAGCAGTCACCTGCATTCCCTCGCCATAAGACTCTCCCAGAGAGGTGGGCAAGGCTATGTGCTCGGTTCTCACATGGGGCAAGAAGACCAACTTCAGGAGGTTAAACACCTACAAACCCCTGGCTAGTGGACTACCGGGGTGGGTGGGTCTCTGAGAATCCCAGCTGCTAGCTGCCGGGTCAAGTAAAACAGACCGCCATCTATCTCCTTCTGTTCTCAGCTCTGGGAACATGGCTTCCGGTCCATGTCCAGAGACACTGGCTTTAGTGTGACAGCAAAGACTCCCATGGAGCCAAGGGACCAATAGTTCTGGTTCCAGAGGAGGAGCGGAGTCTGTGGCTTATTTCAGATTCAGGGCGAAGAAAGTAACATTCAAATCTTCTTCCTGCAATGTGGCCTTTTTACGAGGAGGGAATGGAAGTGGGGCACGAAAGCCTGGCGGGTGCTTCCTTGAGGAGTTCCATGAAGCTGCTTCGTTAATGGCATTCAAGGTCTCTGATGGGAGGCAGAGAAGGAGAGGGAAGACATCCCATGGGAAGGCAAATGGGGACCAGAGAGTGTGGCAGTAGCAGAAACAGAGATTGAAGGGTTTCATTATAGAGGCTGGGGGTGGGGGGTATGGAGCGTCCAGCTTACTCTCGGAGAAGAAGTGAAGGACTGGGAGGAGAAGAGCAGAAGAGGAGTCCCCTCTAGTACCATTTAAACTTAAGACACTGTGGGCATGTCATTGCTGGAGTTAGAGGTCCTTAGAGGGAGAGCTTCCCCAAGTTCCTGAAGCATTAATGGTAGGTCTATGCCTAGAATGGTGAAGACACGAACAGAAAGTGGAGGTCCAGGAGCTCCACGAATGCCCTGGTTAACATGAACAAGAGCTACTGGCATGGGAATATGGTGCTCTACACAAAACTCTATCTCCCGAACATACAGGCTGAAGACCTAATATCACATGAGGTCTCCAGAGTGAGGCACTAATCTGGTCTGATCGAGGTCCTTAGGAGAGGAACTCTGAATGCCTGAGACACAAGGGGTGTGCCCACAGAGGGAAGGCTGACCCTGTGTGGAAGAGGCGACAAGATAGCTGGCCATTTGTAAGCCAAGGAGAAAGGCCTGGGAGAAAGGAACTCCAGGCACCTGGACCTTGACCCCACAGCTCCTTCAACCATGAGGAACAGATTTCGGTTTAACCCACATAGGCCATGGTGTTTCACTGTGATGTGTCTAAGACCCAGACAGTCCCTGGAGGAAATGGCCCCTACACTGCTGCTTTCCAAGGTTGACCAGATGTTCTTGTTGCTGGAAAACAACCCCGGCTCAGCTGTCACTCTGGACACACACCTCACTCTGCAAGCCCCCATCATTCATCTATAGATCGGCCATAATAATATTCTCGCCCCTCTCTAATCAGGGTAAATGAGAGGGTAGACAAGAATGCATTGGGTGGTATGGTCAAGAATGAGATTGTTCTGGGGCTGGAGAGATGGCTCGGTGGCTAAGAGCACTTGCTGTTCTTGCAGAGAACCCAGGTTCCACACAGTGGCTCACAACTACATGTAACTCCAGTTTCAGGGGATTCAGACCCTCCTCTGGCTTCAGTGGGCACCAGGCACACAAATAACACACACATACATGCAGGCAGGCATGGATGCATCTGGGCAAAAGGTCAAACAAAGTACATGCTTCTCTGTCCAGTGAGCTCAGGCTATCCTGGTCGCAAGGCACAGCACGTTTAGTCTCAGGATGGATATGTTCATAGAACACAGACTTGGGCTCATCACTCCTGAAGCCTTGTGTAAACCAGTTGTACTGCTCCTCACTCCAACCAGAAAGGAAGCCCCTAGGTTCAGTCTAGCCCCGGGGCACTCACCTACATCAACTCCACCGAGAGCTTTTCCCAGTGGCCAGGGTCTCATGTCAATCCTCTTCCCATTAACAGCAAGCGACTGCACACAGCCTTGAAAGCCATGGTTTATCCCTGTGGCTCTCACCAGCCAGTAAGCACTGAGAGCGCCACCAAGATACAAAGGTGTCCGGAAGGTAATTTTACTGTACTGGCCCTTTAAGAAAAATGAAAATTTTATTTCATTTTAAAAATAGAAAGAAAGAAAGAAAGATAGAAAGAAAGAAAGAAAGAAAGAAAGAAAGAAAGNNNAGAAAGAAAGAAAGAAAGAAAGAAAGAAAGAAAGAAAGAAAGAAAGACAAAGAAAACCCCAAACACAACGGATTACATTGCAGGGGATTGATTGGGTGGCCAAGATGTAGGTTAAAATCTTAGGGATTCCTGTGTCTGGGTTTGTCTTTAGGACACGGCCCTGTTAGGTAATGAAGTCCATGGTTATTGACTACTGTAGTCGACCTGCTGACTCCTTAGAGGGCTGTGCTTCCAGGAGCAGCGGTTTTGGAATGGCTGCAAAGGAAGGAAGGAGGTCAGATCCAAGCCAATCTAGCCGACTCTAAAGCAGGCTGGCACCCCAAAACAACAGTGCCCTTTCCAGTTCTCATAGTGATCAATCTACTGTGTGCCTTGGATGGGTCATGGGGCTATTCTGTGTATCCAAAGGTGGCAGGGCATGTGAGGGAGCATCTGTCTGCACATCTGCCCTTCCACGATCCTGGCCATCTTCACATTAAGTACTGTTGTTGGGAAATATCCAACAAATTGTGTTACAGAATATCTTGAAATTTACTCATAGGTATTATTTCTTTTCTTCTTTCTTTCTTTTCTTTTTAATTTTTAAGTCTTACCAGGAGTCAGGGAAGTTTCTAACCCAGGGCCAAACCAACAGTCTAAATTGTAAGTTCGGAGGTTACACAGTACAGGGCTGCACGTGGAGTGGAAGGAAATTAAGTCACCCTTGGTTGTTCTATTTTTAGCACACAACTATCTCACTCATCTAGATTAAATGATAAACATGGGAGCTGGGGGAAGGTGCAGCCCTAGAACTTATAAAACATCCCAACTCAGTCCCCAACTATAATGTGTATCCTTAAGGTCATTGCTTCCTTCCAGCAAGTGGAGATCTAATCACTGTCAGTCTTTTCCTATGCACAGGTAGGAAGCACATGTAAACAGGATACTGAAGGACTCAGTACTCAGAAGGGTTTAAGCATTCGTTGCCACCTACAAACTGCTTCCAGCACACAAATCAAATGCTCTCTTGGCCTCTTCCATCCAGCTTCTCAGCAGTCAGTTCAATCCACTCTTATTGCTCTGTTCTCTAGACCTTGGCCTGTGACTCCCTGGAGTATGCTTAACTGTGCATATGAGTGCCTGGGTCCTCGGGGCAGCCTTTGACAGTTTGGGGTAGCTCTGAGGCACATGATGTTGCTCCCTAACTCTCATGTGATCAGATGGAAAGCACACCAGGAAGAACCATGCTGGATTCTCAGTCTTGCTGACTCCTGCCCTGTCCAAATTCTCTAAAACAGGTCTCTCCCCTGGGGACACTTTCTGGGCACATCTTATGCACAGGGCTTCCCCTTGGGCTTGTTTCTGGGGAACCAGCTTAAAATAGATGCACTGTCTCCTGACAGTTACTAAATGCTCCCCAGGTGAGGGCCTGCTCACACTTGCTGTGCGCGCCAAGTCCCCAGGATGAACTTCATTCTGACCAGCCTTGACTTTGCAGTTAATTTCTATATTCAACAAAGTCACAGAATATTGGGATTGGAAAAATATAAAACCTTATATAATGTAGGTTCCCACTGGTTGCTGGATTCTTTTTTTCTTTTCAATTCTTGATTTTTAAAAATTTTTTATTTATTTTACATACCAACCATGGTTTCCCCTCCCTCCAGGTTGCTGGATTCTATGCATAAACAGCTTACACATGCTCTTCTTGGAATACCCACTGTGACAGAGACTCATTGCTGAGACAGTTTGTCACACCTGGAAGGCTCCCCAAAGCTCTCCCAGAAGGGCTGACCCTTCTTCCCAATCTTTCTTTGATCTAGGCACATATACATACATACACACACACACACACACACACACACACACATTGCCATTCTGCTTTCCTCAAACCAATAACTGAAGACATTTCAGGTTCTGGTCAACTTCCTGCTTGGGTGGCAGCTCCTTATCTTATCTCTTAGAATGTTCTCGTGTTCTTTCCACAGGTTAGAGTACTTCAGAACCACTGAAATAAAAGATGGCTGCTTCTTCTCTGGGTGCCACATAACCATTCACGTAGACACATGCTTCTTTAGCTTACTGGGGCTACCATGTGACTCTGGTTGCCAATCTTTATAAAGCTCCCTTGCTTTCAACCATCCTGTTTTCATGGTTGTATTTTGCACTCAGATTGAGGTTTCTTTATTCTTATCAAAATTAATTTGATCATTTCATGTTATTGTATTAGAATTGTGCAACCTGCCTTTCTTCTTCTCTAGCAATGGGTATAAGCAAACTCCGGATACTATAATTCACTAGATTTGGACACTTATTCTCTTAGGCCCAAAGACTTTCAGGCATGGACCTTCATTCATCATGTCTTGTTTGTAGCACAGCAAGGACTTGGCAGTGGGGAGGATGCTTGGACATAGGCATAAAGTCTCCCTTTCCTTTGGAGAATAGAGAGATCTTGCTGATTGTAACTCTAGGTCTGGCTCCTTGCCAGACACTAATTCAAATTGTTTGTTCTAAAAGATAATCTTCAAATTACTGTGAGCATCACAGGTATGTGAGTACCTCAGTGACCTGCAGAGTAACCTAAGAGGTAACTAACTTACCTCCTCCTATAAGGATGCATCCCAACACGGATAAATGGATTATCCCTGTATATGGAACCAGACCAGCCAACTCTTCCGAGGCTGTTTGCTAAAGCCACAAGATCACAGTACTTGTGCCTACTTTTGTATCTGATGCTATTGATGGGGTCTTTGTTTCCCATATGGGCTTTCCTTGACCTCTGGCTTGATTGTGCAAAGATAATTCATCCCTGCACATGGGGTGTGTGCCACATTGTGCACCCAGAATATTGCCACTCACAAGTTCAAGGCATCTTCCCAGTAGGGATGTATGGAAGCTCAGGCAGGCAAAGCAGTGAGGACCCCACCACAGTCTCTGTGTGCCCCATGCACAGTCAGCCTCCCAGAGTTGTCCAGAGCCTCAGTCTCTGTGGCAGTCTCATCTTGAGGACCAGACGAGAGTATGAACCTCCCACTCACCTGGGATTGGCCTGTCACCGGGGTGCCATTATTCAATTGCAGCATCCCGTTCAGCCCATCTCTGTACAATGTCACTGTGTGCCAGGCCCCAAGTTTGATTTTGGTCTCACTTATGATGACAGCGATCCCAGTTCCACAATTAAACCTGGCAGAGGGCGAGGGTTGGAAAGGAAGATTCTAGAATAAACCAGTTTATGTTTTCAGACTCCACATTGTGTGTGTGTGTGTGTGTGTGTGTGTGTAGGCCAAAGGTTGACACTGGGTGTCTTCCTCAATTGTTTTCCATGTAATCTTTTGATACAGGGTCTCTCACTTATTTGGGGTCTCATCATTTTTCTAGACATGCCAGCCATGTCTGTCTCTATCACATCCCTATGGTCACAGTGACTCTTTTATATGGGTGCTGGGGATGCAAACTCAGGTCTCCATGCTTTTAGAGTAGGCACTTTGCTGACTGAGCCATCTCCCCAGCCCCTCCATTGGCTTTGAGACAGAGTCTTACTCTGTGTTCCAAGCGCCAGGAACTCACTGTGTGTGTCGTCCTGGCAATGACCCTGCATCTCCAGCCTCCAGAGTGCTGGGATTGCAAGCATGAGGTACTTCATCTGGATAACAGTTAGGAGTTAATCATCCAGAGTTGTTTCTATGGCTATCGAGAGCCACATAACTCTACAGGAAGAGCTGGGTCTTTCTTCTCTCTAATGGTCCTGGTCTCCTTACTGCTGATCTAAGGCCTAGGAGGCTTTGTGTATGGGGCCTTATTAACCTGTGGCCTCATCTTGTCAGCCACTCAGGAGCAGATGGGGTATAGAGCCCTTGTCTCTTCTCCAGAGACAGTCAGATGCTCAAAGTCAATGTGAGCACCATGAATTTGAGCATGGGAAGGGTCAAGGCTTATGCCTGTCATTCATGCACAGACAGACATTACATGACCTCACTTTGCTTCCTGAAAAATCAAAGGTTAACTAAAAGCAGCTTCCAAAGTATCTGGTGGGGGGACAGGTATGACTAGGGTGCAGGAGGCAAGGCAGGGTTCAGCTCAACCCCAGGGAAGTCATGAGAGGTTTAGGCCTCCATCAGTCCTTGGAAGTCTGTGGCCCCTCCCTGTCCTCCATAGCTGTCAGCCATCTTGTCTCAAGGAGACTCTGAGAAGATTCTGCCTTCTACTTGCAATTCAGGGAAGAGAGGACTTGGCCTTTGCCAGACTGCCACGATCCCATAGTGGCATGCCTAACTGGCATCAGAATAAGTGAACGAGGCAACAACATTCCAAAACTCAAACTTCAAAGGTTAGGCCGCCATCCCAGCTCTCTAGGACTTGAGAAACTGACCCTGGCTCACCTTCTGCACGCCATTCCTTTAGTGACTGGAATCTAGTTGTATGGACTGGATTGTGTACAACACATGCGGCAGAATTTTAAAATCTACAGGACTTCGTGCAAGAGTTACCTGAAGTGGAGGGAGCGCCGGATGAGAGCCAGGGACATGAAGTCACCTCTGCCGTGTTCGTTCTCCCCACAGTAGAGCAGTAAGCCATCCTCTGCCTCTGCCTGTGGACACACAAGTAAAAGCCGCGTGAACTGTGGCCACCCCTTCTCATTCATCTGTAAACACTTACAAAGACAAAACATGAGTGGTCCCCTCTGCCATCCTACTAATGCAAGCCCTTGGACTCTGGGGAGTTCCTACATATACCCAGGTTGGCTTTACATTTAAAACTAGCAGTGGTGTTAGTGTGTGAGGAGAAGCTCTGAGGTGAGGAAGGCCCATATCTGACCTGTGCTTTGCTTTTTGGGTCCAGCTGCAAAACTTCCATAAAAGCCTGTGTCCTAAAGCCCCAGTCACAGACTCCTCTGTTTGTGTTCATCAATTTCTGCTCTCACTGATGAGCATTCTGTTTCTAATGTGCCCTTTCTACTCTTCCTCTTGACCTGGGAAGCATATACCTTTGCTCCTTTCCTTCTTTCTAAAGAGTACGAACAACCTACTGGGTAGTCATACTGGGTGTCTTAGCTGAGGGACAGGCTACCTCCCAGACAGTTAAGACCATGGCAAGGGGTACAGGTTTCCAGGCCCTGGCCCTTTCATATCATCAAAGATATTCGAAGAATCACATCAAGTTCAAGATGCTAGTCAGATACTGATCTTTAGAAGACTGGAACCAGAGAGATGGCTCTGAAGGGGCTTGGGGAATGGAACGTATAGTTAGTCTTGAAATCCTGCCCACTGCAGCATCCTGGAAGTAACATTCTCACTGGGAATCTAGTCCTCCAAAGTTCATGACAAGCACTGCCCCACCCCTCCACACACACACCCTAGCAGTATACTTGAAAATTTTGACTGTACCCAAGCCTTGCTGGATTTTGTGGCTGATTGCAGGTCAGACTTGGTATGTCATTTGTGTGTGTGTGTGTGTGTGTGTGTGTGTGTGTGTTCCCTCTTCTCTCTCTTACTTTGATGTGCAATCAGATGAGTTCAATAGATATTCATCACAGGACAGCTCCACTTACCCTGAATTCCAGAGTGATCTGAAACTCCTGGTAAGAGTTCTTCAGAGGCTCAAAGGTTACGTAGGAGTGGCCAAAAAACTGAGGATACTGAATAAAGATATCTGAGAGAAAAAATGCAATGTGACAGGGTGATCTTGTCTCATTCTTTCTGAAGTAGAAATCAACAGGCACCATTGTCTGCTTATCACCCAGTAAAACCCTCGTCTAATCAGCTACTCTTAACTTCTTTCCCGTCTCCCTTCCTCTGCCTTTCACACCAACTACTCTTGGGATCAAGGAGTTTCTGAAATTCTTCAGAAGAAACTGGGTTTGGGAGATCGGTTTCTGCTTCCCGGAAAAGAAACGAGCAGCTTGAGGTCCAACGCCACTCACTTTCACTCTGAGCTTCTGCAGTCCCCAGGTAGCTCAAGCATCAGCCCTCTCCGCCCTCCTGGGTGTTCTGGCTATTTTGATAGAAATGTGACAATGGCCGAGTCCACATCCCTGGTTCTACTAAGAGAATTTTACAATAACTCCTCCAAAGGACCTCATAATGGACACACATAGAAACAGGCTACTGCCTCAGAGAGGTAACAAAAGATGTTTCTCACTTTGCCTGGGGACTCAGCAGTTAAGAGCACCACCTGCTCCTCCATGGGTCTTGAGTTCAAGTCCCAACAACCACATGGTAGCTCACAACCATCTGTAATGAGATCTGGTGTCCTCTTAAGGAAGAGACCATGAAACCCAATACAACAAGTTCAACAGGACCGTCATATATGGGCTGCCCATGCCTGCTTCAGCATTGCCAGGGCACAAATTAATTATTATTATTTACATAGAGGAAAGGCTTATCTCACAAAGAGGACTAGAAGGTGCTGTGTTTGTATCAAAACCGTCTACAGGACTCTGCAGGTTTAGCCATGCTGTTCATTCCCTTTCCAGGGCCTACCTTCAGAACAGCCCTCGCCTCCTTTGCCCAGGCTGCAGTGACATCGTGATCCTCCCCAGGTGTAGTCATTGACACAGAAGCTGTCACCCAAGCAGGGTGTTTCATCACAGGACGTGTCAAAGAGCCTTGACATCGTGGCCACAGTGTTCTTCTCCTTCCGCTGGGCAGCGGTGTGTGGGATGGCCACTGTAGTTTCAGGGAGAGACGCTGAGGTAGGTTGTGCAAGCCTGGAACCCAGCTCTGGGTTAGAGAGAAATGTCTTCTTAGATTCCATCCTATTCCCAGTTTTGGTAGCAGAAAGCGGTTTAACCTAAGTTAGAGAGGAAAGGACTTAGCATAAATGGGGAATCGTCTTTATGTTGGATAAATGCAGTTATTGAACCACAGGCTCATTGTTAATGTCCAAACACCCCAGGATATCAGTGAGACAGAACATGACCCCAGTTTTATAGAGGAAGATTTTGAAACTCAGAGAGGTTAAGCATCTTGTCCTGTATTAGTCAGAAAATCCTGGTGTGGCAAAGCTGATATTCTGCAGTTTATTCTTACTAAACTATCACAAATTACATGGCTTTGTTAAGGAATCATTCATTTTCATATACTGTCTCATTTTACAAAATTCTGTGAGTGGTAAGTCTACATATTTTTGGTAGTTTATGAAGCTGGTTGTAGACAGAGGTTGCTCATAGGATATCAGCCTGCTAGGAAACTCCCTAGTGCTAATTTATGTGCCCTACCCGCCACCCCCAGCTCGTAGTCAGAGGAAAGAAATCCTTGCAGAGAGCACACGGGCCCATTTCAATCTGAAGTTCCATGTCCACGCCCTGTGGCTAAGCTGCTGCTGTCAGCAGGGAAACAAAGCACATTGGAGGTTACAGCAGAGGAGTGGGTACCTCCTCAAAGGACACATCCAGATCCAGATCGTCTTCAGATCCATCATCATCTTCGGTCACTCCCGTGCTGGTGATATGCCGAGGTACATGGTGGCCACTTCCCATCTCCTCACGGCCTTCACAAAGAAAAGCATGTGTTCCGTCATCTTATGTCTTCTGTGTCCCAACTTTATTCTTTCATTATTTTCTTACATGATTTAGTTAATTTTATTTTATGTGCACTGGAGTGAGGATGTCAGAGTCCCTGGAAGTGCAGTTACATACAGGTGTGAGTTGCCAGGTGGGTGCTGGGACTCGAACCAGGGTCCTCTGGAGGAGTAGTGAGTGCCCTTAACTGCTGAGCCGTTTCTATAACCCCTTCTTCTTTAATTATCAAACTTTCAAATTACTTTACGAAATCTGCCACTTTCTTACATGTCTAGCCTTAGACTTTGCACTCATTTCCCTCCTCACCCCTCCTGACCGCCCCCACCTTCTAGCCAGACCGCAAAACATACTTTACTAAGCAATCGATTGACACTCAGAGACCCTCTGCCGTGTTCCAAACGCCCTGCCTCTCACAGGCTCCAGATTACTCCCCAGCTCATGCTAACTGAGAAGAAAATAAATAAACACAAATAGAACCAGACCCTGCGTAACTCCAAGAAGCCTGGGATGGGATCCTGCTGCTCTTCTCTCCTGACCGTGGTGGGGGATGGGATTCTTTCCTCCCTCTCGTGCTCTCGAAGCTTCCACCAAGTTTGTCTTCCATTGAGTGTAGGATGATGAACATGCTATGCTACTGATAAGAATTCAAGTAGCCCCGGGTTGCTATAATTAAAGTGCGTAACTTATCTCTTTCTACTTGGCACTTGGTTAATTAAGGAAAGAGAACATTAAATAGCAGACATTTATTAGGGCCATAATAGTCTAACCACAAACTGAATGCAAAACAAATTCTGGGTTATTCCACATTAAGGAAAAAGAAATGATACAATGCAAATGTTTCTTGGTCAATCAAAGGATGCCCTTTATTTTATGAAGTCCATATATGTTTGTGTTTAGAAAGACATGGTTTTTCTGTGCATCGTTTCTCTTATGATCAATATGATATTCAGTTGGAAATATCTCTCGGTCATGTGAGATAGGCACAAGAATCTGTTGCTGGGCAAGTCACTTAATCTTGTTAGATCTTGTGATTCTGAACAAAATGAGGGGTTGAGCACGGAAGTGCTTACTATATGAGTGTGAGGGCCTGAGTTTAGTTTCTAAAACCTATATAGGAAAGGTCAGAAATGGTGGTGACCCCTTGTAGTTCAGGTACTGGGGAGACAGACAGATCCCTGGGTCTCACTGGGCAGTCAATCAAGCCAACTCAGTGAACTACAGGCTCCAGAGAGAGACCCTATCTCAACAAATGGAATGAACCTGAATAATGACACCTGAGGCTGTTGTCTGGCAGGCACACAGATAGACAGACAGACAGACACACAGATACACACCCACACCCACAAACACACATGTGCGCATACACACATGCACACCTCCCCCACACAAATGAGGGATGCGATTAGATTTCATGACCGTTGAGTTCCTCAGTTGCTGTGACACTAGAATTCACACTGTTGGTGTAGACATGCTACAGACATCTGCACATTGGCCAAAGTTTGGGAAATAAACAACTAGAAGGTTTTACTTATAAGGATGAAAAGCTTCTGGTAAGACCTCACGTGCTCTGAGGATCAGAGCTTTGTGTTTACAAGTCTAAGCTTCCATGAATCCCTGTCTTATCACTACCAGAATCACCTGGTACACGGGCCTCAGGGGAACCTGTCCTAACAGTTCAGCTCAAGGAAGTCTCAGTGGGGATGCTTGCTCTCCACCCTTGAAGCTTCCTTTGGGAAGATGAAGTCAAAACTAAGAAGTATAGGGCTCCTGTCCAAGCTTTCCATCCCTACAGAGTGGAGGTCGGAATTAAGCTGCGTTTGGTCTACACTTCAAAACTGGGAGATGCTGGGAGGGAGGAGGAACTGGGGTAAACTTGGTCCCTCATGTACCCTTTCTTCACTATCCCTAGAAGCTACATTAAAAAATAATGCTGTATCTGGTGGTACGAGCATGTAAAGCTAGTGCTGGGGAGGCAGAGCTTGCTGACCAACCTGCTGGGTGAGCACTGAAATCAGTGAAAGACCTTAGGTCAAGAAAGAAGATGGGCAACGCCTGAGGATGACGCCTGAGGCTGCCATCTGGCCTTCACACCTACTTGCAACTATGTGTGCCCACATACGCAAATACAGAGATACATAAATATACTCACGTATGAGCATGCACCTATACACACCCTCACTATGCAGCCTAAGATGTCTTTAAATTAATGGCAATCCTTCTGCTTAGCCTCCCAAGTACTGGGATTACCAGAGAGATGAAAAATGCCTGACTGCATGCCTCCTCTTGGCATGATTTTATCCCCTGTATCTGTTTGATTTATTATCATTATATTATACACAGAGAGAGAGTTGTTAGAAACATCAATTTGAACTGTGGTTAAGGACGCAAGCCTGCCTGGTCTTTAACAGCACAGCGGATTTGGTGGTGTTCTCTGAGACCCACCCGAGGGACCAGCGGAGTGATCTAAAGGAGCAGCTTGATTGCAATGCTTCTGATTTTTAAGGGTTTTCTTTCTTTTGAGTTGAACAGATCTACCTGCAGCCAGCTACACAGCAAATTGACACCTTGAATTTTTAACAAGAACCGGTAAAAGGAAATCTAGCCATGCAAACTATAATTTTTTTCATGTACAATAAAACCACTTTGAAACTTGCTATTCATTGCTATACGCAAAATTTTGTAAGTTCTTCTCAATTTATTCTCTGGGTCGAATAGAAAGCTCCAAATTTAGTGACATTCAGAGCATAGTCTCACTCAGAAGCTAGGCTGGCCTGGAACTGACTATGTAGCTCAAGATGGTCTCAAACTCACGGCAATCCACCTGCGTTAGCCTCCCAAGTGCAGGAATTACAGGGAGAGCCAAACTGCCTGGTTACACACCTCATCTTGGTGTGGCCTTTACTTGTTGTAGCGATTTGGTTTATTATCATTGTATCATACTTTAGATTTAGTGTGTGCATATGTGCATTTGCTTGCACTTGCATGTGTGGAGGCAAAGGGTCATTTTGGGTATCTTCTTTCTTTGTTTTCCACCTTAGTTTTTGAGCCAGGTCCTCTCACTGGAGCTTTAGTTAGCTATTTTGGCTAAACTATCTGGCCAGCAAGGTCCTGGTAGCCACCTGTCTGTCTCCCAATGCTATGGTCCTAGTTATGTGCAGTTGCAGCTGGCTTTCCCAATCAATGCTAAATGTCTGAATTTAGGTCCTCTTGCTGTACAAGAAGTACTTTGCACAATGGGGCATAACCCCAGCCTTTACACTTAAAAAAATTACTTCTTTTATTTTTGAGATTATAAAATTACATCATTTCCCCTTTTTTCCTCCCTCCAAAGTCTCTCTTCTAGCCCTCCTTTCTCTCTTCCAAATTCATGACTTCTTTCATTAATTGTTGTTGCATGCATATATATAATTTCTAAATATATCCTCTCTGTCTGTATAATATTACTTTAATGTATGTTTTCAGGGGTAACCATTTGATAGTAAATAACTAATTGGCGTGTTCTTCCCTGGAGAAAATTATTTCTTCTATTTTCAGCATTCCTTAGTTGCCTGTAGTCCTTTCTATACACATATTGGAAACAGGGGAGCCCATGAGACCTTAGCCTTACATTTAAATAAAAAATTAAAATATGTATATTTCCTCAAAGCATTTCACACAGTGGTTAAACATAAATATCAGTGAGTTAACCCTTGGCGTCCACTGACAGTCAATCTATGGTGCTCAAGTCCCTTATATGAAATGGCGCAGTATGCACACACTCTTTACGAACCCAGTCTTGTATGTTTTAAACCACAGTCAGATTCTGTATAGTGCCTAATTCGGTGGAAATGTTGCAGAAATGTTGCTGTGTTGCTATCCCCTCCTGGAATGGGAGAAGCAGAGAGTAATATGACTCAGGAAGTATCTTATTTGTTAAAGCACCCAGGAAGCTCCGAAAGTTCTGGTGCCCACAGGGCCTCCCTCCGAGGTTGTATAAGCAGGAAGATGGTGGAGGAAGAGCAGACACTTCAGGGGAGCTTCCCACAAGTTGTGCATGGAAGCCCAGGGTCAAAGCTTTGGGAGTGGTCACCCAGATATCTGCCTTTGAATTGGCCACGCTTTTGTAAAGAACCCTTCATATACACTCCTATAAAAACCCTCAATACAGCTCACGGGTTCACTAAATCAGCCTTGGATGAAATCTTTTCTTTTGCAGGGCAGGGGTGTGTGTGTGTGTGTGTGTGTGTGTGTG
>LOEQ01002608.1:77106-128313 GCA_001685075.1 Bramus lutescens | reverse complement strand
ACAGTTCCCAAATGGCTGCAGCAGGCCACAAGGGGAAGCGAGTCCCACGAGGAGAGACAGACAGATGGGCATGCCACGAGACCACGCTGAAGGTCTCTGAAGGTGGATGGTCCTGGGCAGGGAGCCACATGGGTGAGAGACAGAGACATGGATAGGCACGCCATGCTGAGTGAGGTTGGATATTTATTTAGTGGGTTATGGAGGGAAGGGGAGAGGGGGTAAGGGAAGAAGGGGGAAGAGCAGAGAGAAACAGAGGGAGAGACAGAGAGAGGGAGAAGGGAAGAAGTGGAGAGAATGGAGCAAGGGACCCAGGCTGGAAGCTGAAGATCAGCTTGCCTTGGCTGATGGGGGGAGTGGGCGTGGCTTGTCTCTTAAAGGGACAGAGCAGACCATTACACAGGCCATTTTGGCCAGCATGAAGTAAAAGAAATGTGGCCCTCAGAAATGATAGAAGAAAGGAGGGTGACCACTGGTTTCCCGGGGAACCAGCTGGAGTAGGCAGGCACTGACATCTCCCACCATGCTGAATCCTGGGGTAACACAAGTTTTCCTGGCCGAATCCTAGACCTGTCCTCAGTCTTAATGGGACTTGTCTCATGCCTTTCGATGTCTTTCCCACTCAACTCTCTCCCCATCTACACAGCCAATGTCTCACATGTGTAGGACAAGAACATGCTGGCACATTTTACACGAAGCTCCACTGGTATAACTTGATGTGGGATTTTAACATGTTCATTTCTATGAATATCCTACAGATATAATTTCAAATGGGAAAATAAAACAGGTTGAGGAAATTCAAACCAATATGGTCATCTTCTTCTGTTTTCTTTTAAATGTGATTGTGTTGAGCAACACCTTCCAAAAGACACCAGACTCTACTTCCAGGAACACCATCAAATTTCAATGGGAAGATGTTTCAGTGGCTCAGATAGAGGTCTTTAATAGTTTGCGGAGGGAAATAAGTGGGCACCCACGGCCGAGCTGTCCTGAGCCCCATTCCTGGGAAGGCTTGCCCAGGGAGGCAGGGTGAAGGTGGCAGCGGAGGTTTGGTTGCTCAACTTATAAGGGAAAGGAGCTCCCAGCCTTGGAGAGGTGGAAGAGCTGGTAATTCAGGATGCTGACACGATTCCTGGGACAAAACATCCTTCAGCTGAGACAAATCAAAATATGTGGGTCAAGAAACAATGGGAGACTTAAGAACACTCAGGGGAAGAGTTTTTGCTTTTCATTTGGTTGGGAGGACGGTGGGTATTTTTATTGTGAAAATATTTCTCAATATCTTACACATTTTATGCCAGGAACAAATGTTGGCCTTGCAATCAGAAAAGATAGAAAGGGCATTTCTTTTCTAAAGGGAGAAGGAAAGGAGAGACGAGCTTATGGGGTTTGTCTAGAACATGGGGCTGGGGACAGATCATATGGTATATTCATCAGTTTGAAGCTGGGCTTCTGTGAGAAGTCTGTAACATCTAGGAATCTGAGAAATTTGAGTTTAGATGTGCACATTGAGATACAAATGTAATATTTTGTGCTGTTTTATTTTAAAAGATCACAGTCTTTCATAAACTTGATGTCCACTTTTGAAAGTATTTTACTTTGTCCTCCTCGGCAGCCAGGATGCTCAGGACTAAACGCGGGGCTTAACTCATGTTGTCTGCTAACTGCACAGCCAGCTCCTCATTCCTTTACCCTCATTTTTGCCACCCAAGACCCCTTTAGGGTATGAGACACAGGAAACAGTAACAAATCACCTTCTTTGACAGAAATAAACATGTGAAGTCAATGGCAAAACTCATAGATTGTAATGGGATTCCATGCTTGGTGCACTGGAGTTGAAGCCCAGCCGTTAGACTCCTCATCTGGGCTACTTTCAGCATGCCAAGCTAAGGCAGTGGATCAGGGTGGCTCTGTGACACCTTGTCTAGGGTGGTGGCAGTTCTACTTCCTGACCAGGAAAAGGTCGGAAGTAGCTTACCACATGATGTGGCCCACTTCTGTTCCTCCACTCCCTGGAAGCACTTTGCTAAGAATCGCTCGCCAAAGTCATTAGCCAAATGGCTGTTTCCCAATATTAGTTTCAAATGAGGGGTTAGTTCCTCCAAAGATTTGCTGTCCTTATTTCGACTGTGGATTAGTGGTGTTTTCTGTCCAAATTTTCCTGGAGGTCTTTGAGTCTCTCTCCATGTATTGTTGGGGACTGCAGACGACGAGACCCTAAATTTCTTGTAAACAACTTGTTTTTCTCTGCTCTGAGCAGCCTGCAGCTACTCTGAGCACGAGACCTTGATGGCAGGAGAGTGGGTTCTGGTGAGGCCTGCAGCTGAAAGATCCCGAGAGCTGGGGCTTGGCCAGAGCACTCTATAAGCTGTCCCTGAGCACAATAAAGTTGGCATTCTTGTATCAAGGATAGCCGGTGTCCCAGTGTCTCTGTGTGTCTGTGTGTGTGTGTGTTTTTAAGTCTCCAGCTTAGTTCCTGGCTGGGTACCATCCCCTCCCTAGGAGGAAGCCTCACCCATCTCCCCAGTGGCCAGGAATCCTGTTTCAGTGGTTCCTCCACTGCTCTCTCAGGGTGTCACAAATAGGCAACTCAAGCCACCAGGATGGATTCTTCCAGGTTCTGGAGGTTAAAGTCCTAGAAGACTATCCGGCTGGGTTAGTTCCTTCTGAGGGCTGAGAGGAGAATTGGCTCCAGGTCACATTAGCTTGTAAACAGCTTTCTGCATCTTCACAGAGCATTCCCTGTGTGGTGTTTGTGTCCACATCCCTTCCCTCTTTCTTTACTAAGATACCAACAAGCTTGGATAAGGACTGGCGTGAACCTCACATGGAGGAACCATCTGTTGGTTTCCATGTTGGGCAGACATTCGTTGGGGTTCAGCCTCGACGGGTTTGTAGTTCCCAGGGTTGGAAGGTGTGGATCAGAAATGTTAGGCAGAATAAACAGAGATACAAAAGAGATACAGAGACATAGGATAGTACCAGAAGGGCAATCCAGTGAATACTGAGTGTGCCCGTGTTGATTTCTTATGATCTTTAAATACCCCAATCCACAAGAGGGGAAGAAAGCAAAAGACTTTTTAAATAGTGATACAAGGAACAATGTTAATACCCAAAACACCAACTAGCTACACCCTAGGTCAAGATATCCTGTTAGTAGCCACATCTTTAAATCAAATCTCCTGTCAATAGCCTTGAAGGAGCAAAGCTAGGTCTGAACTCTCCGAACTTTAGTCAAGGTGGAATGGATCCACTTCTGTGGGCACCCACAAAGGGTCACCCTAATAATCTCAGGGAATTGGGCCGAAGATCCTTAATCCAAATCCAGTCATACTCTGAAGTACTGAAGAAGTTTTGGACTTCAACTAGGAAGTCCAAACCAGGGAGATGGAGGACGACAGCCCCACAATGTTCTCATTGCTAGGCTTCACTGGCTGCTGGCCAGACCTCCAGGTCATACAAACCCCAAACAACCCCAGCTGCCATGCCCAGTGTGAATCCTGGGCAGCTTTCTCTATCTGTCTGTATTTGATTCCTATGAAAATACACACCCCAGCTGACTGGGCTTACACAGACCGCAAGACTTTGCAAGGGGATTGTCCTAAGCTTGTTCTATTCCAGACCTGACGTGCTGATACCTTGTTTGCATAAATAAAGCTTGCCTGAAGATCAGAGGGCTAACCATAGAGGTCTCTGTATAGACACACAGGAAGTGATACAGCTGGGTGGAGAGAGGGAGTGATAAGGCAGGAAGAAACAGGAACTCAGTCTCTTTTTGGCTGGGAAGTTGAGAGGTAAGGTGGCTATATTTGTACAAACAAGATATCATCACAAGCTGATGGGTCACTAGTTTTGTTCAGGACCAGCTTGGGGCCTCCTCCACACGACAGCATCTTTGGAAGCTCAGTTTAAATGCAGGCCCAGCAGGTCTGGCCAGGGTGGTGCTGCTCAGTTTGTAAGGCCTAGTAGTTCAGTTTCACTTCTCTACCTGTGGCTTCCTGGACAAGGCACAAAAATGTCTCAGGCAATCCCAGGTACCTACCACTAGCCGCCCTGGAAGAGTCACCCAACCATGGCCACCAATGGAGCCACATTCCAAACTTTAATCGACACAGACCTGAAGGAACCATCATTCTTGTCTTCCAGACAGTAAGAAGGCACCCTTCCTCAGCCTCGGTGATTCCAAAGGTTGGGGTCCTCATGAGGCAGGAGGATTGACTCCTGTTGACTTGTGAGGGAGTTGGCTTAAGTCCACAAGAGACAAGGCTGCAAACTCGAGACTTTCATGCCAAGTCTCTCGCTCTATGTTTGTGTTCCATAAGCCCAGACTTTGGACACCATGTCCATTTACAATAGGTCTCCTCCTGTGGCGATGCTGATCACATTTAAAATGTACATTCTCATTGACTCAAAAATTAATTTCATTTCTAGGAATTTATTCTTTTGAGATAGAGAGATCCCTTGTGAGTTCGAGGCCAGCTTGGTCTACACAGTGAGTACCAGTCAGCCAGGGCACATAGTAAGACACATCTAAAAAAAAATGTACAAATTATCTTTGTTCCTGCTCATCTTCTCTCTGTGGCCTGCAGCACCTCTCTCCTTTCTGTTGGAGGATCACTTTGCTTTTCATTTTCCCAGAAAATGCTATTCTCTTTTGGTCCATGGACATCACTGCTTTCTCTTTCTTGATCTCTTTTGTTGGTTCTTCCTCATCTCTGTTGCCTCTTCATACCAGAGAGTCCCAAGGCTTACTTCCTGACCTCTTCCCTGTCCACTCACGACAGAAGCCACCTCAATTGCTATAGGAGGCACTTTACCTGCTGCTGTGACCTGATACTTGTGGAGAACCAATTGAAGGGGGCTGGAAAGATGGCTCAGCAGTTGAGAGCAGGTATTCCTGTAGGGACAGAGTTTGGTATCCAGCGTCCACACTGGGTGACTCTCAAGCACCTGTGTGTAACTCCAGCTCCAGGGACTTCAACAACTCTCTCTAGCTTCTGAGGGCATCTGCACTCACACACACTAAATCTTTAGAACTTATTTAAATATTTTAATATAATTTTTAAATATTTTAAAAGGAAGCAATTTAAGGTGAGGCTCCTTCTGAGGGGACGGTCTATGCTGCTGGGGGAGGGATGGCGGTCAGTGCATCGCAGTAGCTGGAGTCTGTGGCAGCTGCTCGCTCAGATCCCAGGGTACCAGGAGGCAGAGACTGACTGGCAGTCCCATTTACAGGAATTCCAGAGGGGAACTTCTCAGTGGTTGCTCCTCCATCCCTCTGGGCTGAGGCCCAGATCTCTTTTCAGTGTTTACTGAGACACAACCCCGTCATACACGGAGAGGACACCTATATGCTGTCACTAATTATATTGATCACACCTTTAAATTGTGATATAACTTTATGCATGGGGAAGTCGTAGGCCGATGGGGGAGGGGACCTTACTACCACTGTTTAGCTAAGGCTACACAGCCTCAAACTGCCTTCTAAACATCGTTTGTACCTACAGACAAAAGCGACCCTCGGGAAGCCTCACTCTGCAGTGAATGGCGGTGAATGCAGATGCTGCTGCTCTAGATGCTGAGAATGAGTGACAGTTGAGCGCTAAGCCCTAACGACATTTGCAGCACCCCTCGGCAACACTGCAGAAGAGGAGGTCAGACACATGGGAAGCTAAAAGATCCGGGGAAGGGTTGCAAATGCTCCCTTCTAAGCAGGACACCGGCACCACAACCCCAGAGCAGCTGTGGTTACTTGCATAGGGCCTGCCCAAGACTGGGCCTGTCAACAATCACAGATGGGGGAGTGGCTAAGGGGGCCCTACCCTTGCTGCTGAACTATTAGCTACTGATAGTCCTTGGAGAGAATGGTCATTGTCTCCAGCTGTGTACTTTCTTCTGAGCCCAGCGGGCTCCCGTGGATAGCTCTAAACCATTGTCTCCAGACACAGGCAGCCCTTGTTAACCTCAGCCATAAAGAGAAACATGAGAAACATTTCTGTAGGGAAGTGGGTGGGGAGAGGAGAGGATGGTCAGGGTGAGGAGGCAGTTAAGAGAGGGTGGGGTGTGAGGCATGCATAATACACGGGTATGAAGTTGTCAGAGGACAAGCTTAATTAATAAGAGTATTTACTTGGCTCCCAGTGTCAGAAGTTCAGCCCACGGTCAGTCCACCCGCCCCATTGTTTCTGGCCTGTGGAAGGCGGGAGATCCTGGCGTTAGGGCACAGTGGGGCACGTCTAGTTACCTCATGCCCACCAGGAAGCCAAGAGGGCAACGCCTGCACCACGGGCTTAGTCTCGGTACACTCGCTCTGTCTGGACCCCTGCCTTTTAGATGGTGCTGGCCACATTCAGGTTGACCTTTTTTGTTTTTTAATTTTTAATTTTGGAGACAGGGTTTCTCTTTGTAGCTTTCGAGCCTGTCTTGAAACTCACACTGTCAACCAGGCTGGCCTTGAACTCACAGAGATCCACCTGCCTCTGTCTTCTGAGTGCTAGGATTAAAGGTGACTTCATGCATAGTAGGGAATTCCATAGCCAAGCGTCTCTGCGAACCCGCCCTCCCCGAATAAGTCACCCAGAATGCGCTTTACTGATCTTGGTATATCTCAATCCAACCAAGGTGGAGATTAGGAGTGCTTAGCCCAAATCCACTCCTGCCATCTTGAGAACACTTTAAATCAGACTTAGTCTCCAAATAAAGACATGGGCATAGTCCTGCCTGATATTATAGTGCTCTACCGCACACACCTGGAATGCATCGACTCCGTCTTCAAAGTATCACAGTTTCCGTACGGCTCAAAGGCCTGGGTAAAAACCTCTTCACTCAAGGCAGATTCCTAGCTGTGACTCCTTGACACAATTCTCATCCCAAATGAAAGGAATAGGAAGATGCAAAGAACTGTACCAAAGCAGGCAAAAACAAACAAAACAAAGACCAAAACAACAAAAACAAAACGCAAACCCAGTAGGGCAAACATTGCATCTACTTCCACGCCCACCACCTAGAGCATGTTACAGCCTAGATGTCATGACTAGGACAGGAGCTACAAGGGACTCAGACCATTCCCTCATGACCTCTCTCCTCTCACGACATTCCTTGGAGCTGTTTCTCGTAGCCGATGCCTCTACTGGCCTGGCTTTTCCGCATGCGGCTTTGTTCTCCAGGCTTCACAAGTCACCTTCCCGGGAACTGCCGGCANCAGGTTCTGGCTGCCATGTGATGCCTGGCCCTCCAGAATTTCCTTCATCCTCTCGAGAGAAGCCTCCATGTCCTGGGAACTCTTGCATTCTACTTGCCTGAAAAAGCTAGTGTCGTTCATCTTGGAGAAACAATTTCCTGAGTGTGTGGTATCAGTTCCCCAAGGAGAAGTCCTTCCACGGACTGAAGCTGCACACTTCCGCAGGGTGTTCTCCTTTCATGGCTTCTGTGACAAAGTACCAGAGAGGACAACTGAATGGAGAGTTACTCTGGCTGCTTCACAAGTTTCAGACCACAGTCGCCTTCTTCATTTACTGCCGAGCCTGTGTGTACCGAGACGGAACATCCCGCAGAGTGTGGTAGAGTGCCTTGCCTTAGGAGGAGAGGAGACAGGGAGGACAGAGAGGCCAGGGGGAAGAGGAATAGAAAGGGATGAGACGGGAAGGGAGGCAGATGGCTATCAGGGGCAGAACCCTTTAGACACACGACTCCAGTGACCTCTGCCTTCATGAATCCATCACTGGATTACTCCATTGAGCAGGTCAAAGATTCCCCAATCCCTGTCCTCTCTCTGTGGCCAGATCCACCACCTGGGGACTAAGCCTTCAATACTTGAATCTTTGGTGGCACATTTCATACCCATACCCTCCAGACCCACAGCTTTAAACAAACTCCTTTTCCTGATAAAACCGCATATCCCCCCAGGTCTTTCTAGCCCGCTTCTCACCTCAAGCCTGGCTAAAAATAGCTTGTATTACCTATGCTGCTGCTTAAATAATAGATCGCCTTGAAACTTTCTTCACTAGCTTGTTCTCAGGGAATGGAGGAGATGGAGGTGAGCTCTTAGCAAGGATGCAATTGGAAGGGGCTGCAGTTGGGCTAAGAGACTTTGGTTTCCTGTTCCACATTCCTGGGCAGTCTGTACTGTACATAGTCCTATGAGCATCCTGCTCGTCTAAACTCGCATCAGGACCGCCCACTAAGCTCCGCCTGCAGCAGTCCAAGCTCTGTCTGGTTGGCTTTTCTAGATTCTTCCCTTGAAACCAGTTCCAATGGCATCTGAACGGATGCATCGGGCTTCCCTGTGGTAACCACACCTCATTGCTGACTTTTTGCGTCAGCTAAACAGTAGTGAGAAATAACTGAGGAAAGCACCTTGACGGGGAAAGGATGGCGGCTCACATTTTCAGAGTTCGTCAGCCATGGNCCATGGTTCCCATGGCTCCACAGTCTGCGGCCCGACGTGAGGTAGATCATCGTGGTGGAAGAGCTCGGAAGAACAGATCTGCTGGCCTCAGCCAGGAGCAGCACACAGGCTTGTCTGCACTGGCGGGAGCCTTTCTGTATTTGTTCTGTCTGGGCCCTGCAGATGGACGACGTCCACATTCAGGCGGCCTTCCCCTCAGCCCCTGTGTCTCGCTAGTCCCCTAGGCATCCATCCATCCAGTCAAGCTGGTAAGCAAGGTTAACTATCACATGTATGAGGTATTTATTAGAAATAAGTTTACACGTTTTAATAATGGAAGCAATTTTTCTCAAAAATTTTTGGCTCAATTTGTGGATGAAGAAATCACAGGTATGGAAGGGTGGTTCTAAAGTCAAACTATAAAAAGTCACACTCATACACCCAAAGGATGCTCAACCACACCACAAGGACACTTGCTCGACTATGTTCACAGCAGCTTTATTCGTAATAGCCAGGACCTGGAAGTAACCTAGATGCCCCTCAACCAAAGAATGGATAAAGAAAATGTGGTATATTTACACAGTGGAGTACTACTCACCTGTTAAAAACAATGACACCAGGAAACTTGAAGTAAATGCATGGAACTAGAAAAAAAAATCCTGCGTGAGGTACCCCAGACCCAGAAAGACATCATATGAACTCATTCATAATTTGATATTAGCTGTAAAGGATCACCATGCTATAACCCACAGACCCAGAGAGCCTAGGTAACAGGATGGCCCAAGAGGGATGCATGGATCTTCCTGGAAAGGGAAAGAGAGATCTCCTGGGGGATGACGGTGGAGGGCATGGGGACATGAGGGATTCGGCTGGGGGGTGGGTAGTGGAGGAGGACAGTGCTGGAAGGGATGACCGGAAATGGGGGGGGGTTACGGAGTCAGTAGAAGCCTGGTGCAGGGGAACTTCCAGGAGTCTGCAAGGACGGCCCAGGTAACACTCCTGGCAGCAGAGGATGCAGCCTGAAACGGCCTTTCTGTGATTAGATTGGCGACTACTCCAGCTGTCATCAGAGAGACCTCATCCAGTGACTGACAGGGGCAGTTTTAGGGACCCACAACCAAACATGGGGCTGCATCCGGGGAATCCTGCTGAGGTGAAGGAAGGGGGACTGTAGGAAATGTGGGTCGGGAACATCGCAGGAAAACCCACAGAAACCACTAGCTTGGTTCATGGGAACTCAGAGTCTGAAACAACAACCAGGGAGCCTACATGGGATTGACCTAGATCCTCTGCAAATATGTGACAGTTGTGTAGCTTGCTCTATATGTGGGAGCAGGGGCTGTCCCTCGTGCTTTGGCTGGCTCTTGGGAACCTGTTCCTCACGTTGGATTGCCTTGCCCAGCCTGAATACAGGGGGAGGTGCTTGGTCTTCTGGCAGCTTGATATGCTACGCTTTGCTGATACCCATAGGCGGCCTGCCCATTTCTGAGTGATTATGGAGAAAGGGTGGGTTGGGGGGAGATGTGGAGGGAAGAGGTGGAGAGGGAGTGGGAGGGAAGGAAGGGAAGCTGTGATCAGAATGTAAATAAAAAAATGAATTTTAAAAAGCAACTAATTAAAACAAAAAAGTCACACTGCCAAGTGTGTTTTACAACCCTATTCCCGGTGGCGTCTCTGCTCTCTCAGGTAACAAGGAGCTGGCTAATGTGATGCTGTAATCTCAAATGTAAGAGGGTAGAACTCCTGTGAAGGATTCTGACCCTGAAAAATAAAAACACAAGCATGTTGAGGACACAGCGTCAGTACTTACCCAGCGAGTACCAGGCCCATGTCCACCTCCAGCACCAATATATACACACGCACACATATGCAAGGGACTTTCGGAAGCCTGGACATAGGATGTTTATTGCCTAGGTAGCGTATTATGTATACATTGTAGACCTGACTCAGATTATATTCACAAATGTAAGACGTTTGGTGTATGAGTTGAGCTTCTGACCACTCTATAATTACTAATTTTCCGGTTACACAACAACCTTCTGTGTTGACTATCACATTTACATAAATGATTCCTATTAAGGAGACCAAGTAACTGCTTTTGACAGAGTCTGTGCACAGGTCAAGCCAGCCTCAAACGACTGTCTCCCAGCTTTTGCCTCTAACTTTGGAGATTACGAACAGGAGCCATCATCTCTGGCAGATGTCAATGGCTTCACATTGTGGAGCTGTCACGTGAGTAAGCCATGACTCACCGTGGTTATTTCTGTTACTGTAAGTTCTTTCAGTGTGGCCTGGCTATTCTTGGCAGCAGCTTCCCAGGCAGAAGTCCATGTACGCTCATTTATGTATATGACTTCAGTCCCAGGCAGCTAGGATTTCAAACAAGGATGTAGAGGCGGACGACAGGCACAGCTGCATAACACAACTGTCCCATCCCTGACCTATATAGGTGAAATGGTCAAAACAGCAAATTCTGTCATGCGGACTTTCCCATCAGTTAAAGTAATATGTAGAACGTACGTAAAAATCTACTGGTAACCAGGTATAGTTTTTCCTGCCAAACTTGTATTTTAGTTTATAATAAAAAGCCTGCTGCTATTATACGTGTATATATGATGTGTGGATGGGCATACGTGTCATAGTATGTGTGTGGAGGTTGGGGGACAGCTTTGTGGAGCCGGTTCTCTCTCGTCACCTTTCTGTGGGATCTGAGGAGCTGGATTCAGACCGTCAGACTCACATGGTAAGTACCATCCCGCACCGCGCATCTCTCCAGCCCCAATGTGTTGTCTGACCCAGAAATGTACATTCTCTATGAACTCTAGGAAACATCTCATCAGCCAACAGGAATCTCCTTACCCTTCTCCACTGTCCCTTGTCCATACCAGAAAGCCTCTGGCTTTTCCTCAGATATCTTAGGGTGTCCATCAGAGAGAAGGCTCCTTTCTCTACTGCTGAATAGTGAGGGCTGGCCATCTTCCAAACTTAATCTTATCTTCCAGGTACTTTCTAGACTTTTATTTATCTTACCACAAGATGACCAGAATTTTTTGACTGCCAAATGAGCTGTTTATGACTAATAAATGCAGCTCCATGACAAAACCCCCTTGAACCACCTGCGATGATGTTTGATGAGGCCTATTACCTGGGGCTAGGATGTCAGCCTGCGGAATCACCATGCCCTCCACCATCACACCCGGCGTGCTCCGTGGTTATTGGTGTTCAAGAGTCGCCGCATCACAGCCATCGTTCCTTAAATGGGTCATGGAAAAGACGGTTTCTCTAACCCTTCAAGTAAGAAGCCCATTCTTGTAAGCCGTGTAGAAAGTTCCTTCTCCTTGCAGCAAAGACACAGCCTGATGAGGAGCCATTCGTCCTCAGGGGCCATTGGGCAGACCAGAGGCAGGACCAGCACACCTGCGATGTGACCCATCCCTTATGACCTCTGCCCCGTGCTCGCGACAATGTGGGGCATGAGGGTGGGCTGTACCAACATGGCTATCTGGGCATCTCCGGGAGAGACGACTGCCAAGCATAGCACAGAGCGATCGCCTCAAAAGCAAGTCAAGAGATGATAAAACAGCTCTGACAAAGATGAAGAGCGGAACAGAGACTCATGTGCCTCCTGTTTCTCGGCATTCAAGGCACAGCTTGGGGCTAGCCCAGACTCATGTGCCTCCTGTTACTCAGCAGTCACGACATAGCTTGGGGCTAGCCCTGACTCATGTGCCTCCTGTTTCTCGGCATTCAAGGCACAGCTTGGGGCTAGCCCAGACTCATGTGCTCAGCAGTCATGACATAGCTAGGGGCTAGCTCAGACTCAAGTGCCTCCTGTTACTCAGCAGTCATGACATAGCCAGGGGCTAGCCCAGACTCATGTGCTCAGCAGTCATGACATAGCCAGGGGCTAGCCCAGACTCAAGTGCCTCTGTTAGCATTCACCAAGTCCTCTGGAAGCATAAGCTCCTAGCTCCATCTTTTGAAATTTGTATCATGGAAACTTCCAGAAAGGCAGAGAACTGGTGTTAGGATTTCCATACACTCAGGCACAGCTTCAACAACTGTCACACCCCATCCACCTTACTGCATGCATTCCCATTCTTTATTGTTTTAGAGAAAGTGTTAATAATGGTATTTTACCCTAAGCACTCTGCCCTTTTGTAGGATTACCAAACAACAAATATCCAGTGTTTATTACCAGAAAATCAGCAAGGTTATTTTTAATACAGCTGGGGTACAGGATGTTTAATTACAGCAGGGCAGTGTTTCCAGTTAAATTAAAAACCTTTATTTTTTTTCAAATATAAAGTTACTAAATTAAAGTCTTAAAAGAAAATATAACATGGTGAAAACTTTAAATTATCCCCCAACTCGCCACAGGATTTAGGGTTTACCAACCTCATACTCCACCATTTTGGCAAAAGGATGAAAACTTTTTTTTAACAGTTTATAAACCTACCATAGCAAAGACTGTATACATCTCCATATTGCACGTCTTCTGTACAAGGGTAAAACAGTAAAGTACAATGTATTTGCATACACTGAGAACAGCGCGGATGGGTCACAGATGAACACCGTGGAAGCGGATCTATTAAAAATGTAGAAATGTAGTATGTGCTTGAACACAGCGAGGAGGCTGCCTTAACAAACCGTCCGTACACTGGGCCTCAGGGTTCAGCGTAGCCTGTTTGTTAGCATGGGCCTTTGGTTCTACGCTGCTCCACTAGGCTTGGGCTCCCGTACAGCTTCATCAGCTCTCACTTTTGCAACACAAGGCAGGAATATAAAGGCTCCACGTCTCCTCGTTCGCGAGTACAAAAGTTACAATCGCCAGACTCCTTCCGCCATCAAAAACTAGACACAAAAATAGTTCTTGTCCTCAACCTGACTGTGCCACAGGAAAAAAAAAATATTTTCTAGCTTAGTTCCCAGACTCCATTTCAGTGCTGCTGTGTCCGCTAGGTCATTTTCTACTACACTGTAAAAAGGGCAGAGCTGAGGCCAGGCCCCCTCACACTCCTGTTAAGACATGAGGAAAACTAAATATTGCCAGTGAGATTTAAAAAAATATGTGCGCCTTCCCCCGACTCCTATAAAATCTGCTACAGAATACCACAGTCCAGGCTCCCTCTCTCTCCGGGTCTCCATGGCTTCCTCCTGTGCTCGGCCACGCCAGTGATTAGCTCTGGAAGTCGTCCTGAGTTTGTACACGACAAAGCATGTCCCCACATGTGGTTCATGAGGTAAAATCACACAATCGAGGACGAGCTGGTCAACCCCTGAACCACTGTGCTCGTGGGCGTCCCGCTGATGGCATTGAAGATGTGCAGGGAGTTTGGCAGGACGCTCGCCTTCTCCTCCAGGGGGCAAATCTTGAGGCACAGAAAGACAAGGTCATCAAAGTGCAGTGCTCCGGCAGCCAGTCGTTCCGTGCTGAGGTCACACACACAGCTCATCCTCCGGCTGCCACTCTGCATAGAGGGCACACAGCCAGGCCTGGGCTTTGCCAGTTTGCATAGTTGATTTTAGCTTATCTAATAAACGGCTACCTTCAGATTGGAATGGTAAGGGGAACATCAGAAAGAATGTGCTGTTTCCTTACAAGCTAATGAAAGGGAATCTTCTAGACTCATCAGGTCAAGTAATCTGTGGTCTACCTTTCAACCCCACTAAGACATGAACTAGTCCTGACCCTTGGGGGGAAAGGCCCCTCTGCAACTGAGCGTAGGATTTCTCTCTAGCCGCAAGGAGGCTTAGAGACCATGCAGAGGCTTCTCTGGCAAACACCAAAGCCACCACGCCGGGTCACAGCTCTTCCTATGCACCGGCTAAAAGGTCTCGTCTTCACAGATGTCGAGACAACGGGAAGTTTAAGGGACAGCAGACAGCAAACCACTGCAGTTGCTATCTGCTCAGTCTAGGAGCCTAACAGATCCAGCCCACAGTTTTCTCTGCTTCTATCTTTCCTGGTCCTGACTGCTAGGCCATCCACCAGGGGCTCCTCTAAGGAGTCTGGAGCTTCCAAGGGAAAGATCACAAGTTTCCTGCAACAATTTCCTCCCATGCACCTCCTCTGCTTTGTGCTTAGTTATTCACACATTAACGATCCCCACTGTACATGCACTATCCAAAGTCCACGGCTGCCCAAGCGTGGTCAGGACCTTATGTGACTCAGTTTAGGTCAGACAGTTCATCAGAGCAATAAAATGAAGAAAAGGTATTACCATCCCAGCTGAGCGTGTGCAGCATGGCGGAAGGAAAACCAAACAAACAAGGACATTAAAGGTCAGATAACCAAGAGCTGTCATTCTTCTGCCACACAACCCTACACCTAGGGCTTGGGAAACATTGCAGAAGGGGCGGGAATATCGGGAGAGCCGGAAGATCGGGGCTTCTGCTGCAGGGCAGTGCTGTCTTCTATGTATGGAAGGGAAGCTGCACCCAGACCTGAGAAATGACATTGCCAGGAGACGTTCTGACGTGGACTGCGGGGCGGGGGAGGGTCTACAAGATCCCATTCCATATGAAGAGCCGCAGGTGATAATGGCTGCTGAAAAAGAGACTCCATCTTCTCCAGGGATAAGTCTGACAGGTTACATAATCCCAAGGGGTCGGCCCTAAACACACACATGTGAGCAACACCAAACGGACTCTGTAGGTTAGAGCCACAGATTTATATGTATGTATGTATGTATGTATGTATGTATGTATGTATGTATGTATGTATGTATGTATATATGTATGTAACAATGATAATTGAAGGATGAGCCCATGAATTTGTGGAAGAGGTGTGTGTGTGTGAGAGAGAGAGAGAGAGAGAGAGAGAGAGAGAGTTGAGTTGGAGGGATAGGTCTAACTAGAGTATTCATGTATGAAATCCTCAAAAAACAGACATTTCCAATTATCACATGATATGGTAGGTGGACAAAAGTACTTGCTTCCACTCTGCAAGACTGGAGACAATATCACAGGAGACAGACAGAGTGTGAGATCCAGGAGCTAATGCCACGGCAACAGTGACTTGGATTCACGTGCACGTTGGCCTTGGACATCTGCCTGACACCCTGGCTGATGTGTCCCGACTCCTGCTGGGACCACATGGAGGATTCAGAGGAAGGACAGAAAACACAAGGGAAGCAGGAAGCGTGTCCTTGACAAGGACCATGGAGGAAGGAGCCACGTGTGTCTCCTGGGGTGCCCAGGCCGGCTGGAACAATTCCGCTCTTTTTAAAAAGACGAAAGACTTCTAAGGCAACGGAGGACAAAAGCAGGCCGGCCAGCCCTGTCTATCAGAGAAAGCTGTAAGTATGAATGTGTATTCTCTGCCTCACATGGGGGTAGGCAGTGCAGAGCTCAGGAAACACGTAGAAGGACGCGGGGCACTTATTGCTCGCTTCTCTAAATAATCTGGGGTTCCTGTAGCAAGGGTGTGGTATGTTACATTTTTCCTCAGAAATTCTAATTCCAGAACACTGGAAGGCTTAACTTACTATGAGGAGTATTTCAGACCCCAAGTCCACTCCTCATAAGTTGCCCAGGCCAGCTTGGTACTCACCTGCTCACGCATGATGTCAGAGAGCTCCTTGGCCATTTCCCTATAGTTGGCTTTCATCTCTTCCTGATATTCCAGCTGGTCTTCTTTAATCAGACGTTCATTCACTGCGAGAGCTTGACCACAAGCCTCCACAAATTGCCTGAGTGAGGAGGGGATGAAGGCATGGAGCAGGGGGACTTGGGTCAGGTTGGAAGTACCTCTCTCCTGAGCCCAGAGCAGTGCTATTGGTTTCATTCTGTAACACCCCCAAATGTCCACTGTTAGGGGTGCTACTGGTGGGTGATGGAGTCTCTGGAGGTGGGACCTAGCGGGACGTCTTTCGTTTGATGGTGACATGCCCATGAAGGAAGTTTGGGGAGTCAGGACCCTTCCTCATTCTCTTTGACTTCCTGTGTTTACTGCCCATCCTCACCGTGGGCCCCAAACAACCTCAGACACTGTAAGCCCAAGTCACCCATATCGGTTTACAAGTGAATCATCTCAGCTGTGGTATAGGAACAGAAAGCTGACCACCGCAGAGAGATGAATGATTTCCGTGCAGAGAAACGTTCCATGTGCTGTACCTGAAAACTTCCTTCAGTAGCTTCACCTTATTGTCGGGGTATCTTTTCGTGTTGGTGTCATCGAGGAAGGCCCGGGCATACGCTAGTGGACCAGCATTAACCTGGGCAAAGAACAGACGTTTGAGTGGAAGAAAAATGACCACTACCATTTACTTATGACAGCTGCCACTCACTGTAAATGCTGTTTAGTGAGTCAGTCATGATCTCTGACTTCCACAGACATAAAGGCCAAGGAAGAAATCGTAAACTGAGCTACATCATTAGACACTGTTCGGCTCCATCATGCAAGCCATCCTTCATTTTATGGAAGAAGGAACCAGGATAGGGAACGAAGAGACTTTGTTCAGGTTGGAGCAACCAACATGAGAAACACCAGAGCCCAGGTCTCCAAACCCGCATCATCAAAGGTTCTTTCAAACGGGGTTTTAGACACTGGAATTTGTGCTACATTGAACTGAACATGTCAACCTGGTGAATTTAGCATGAATGAAAACACACCAGTGTTTCTGTGTATGCATGTATGAGTATCTAAGTGTGTGTGTGTTTGTGTGTGTGCACCAGAGGTTAGCATCAGAGTTCTTCTGCTTTCTATATCATCATCATCATCATCATCATCATCATCATCATCATCATCAGACAGATTCTCTCACTGAATATAGAGACCACTGATTAAGCTAGGTCTCCTGGAAAGTGAGCCAGGATCTTCTTGTGTCTGCCTCCCCAGAGCTGGGATTACAGGTGTGGGTGCTGGCAATCTGAACTCAGCTTCCACAGCAAGCACCCCACTGTGACTGAGCCATCTTCCCGGCTCCTACAGCCACTGAATCAAAACCAAAACCAAAACATTGTTCATCTCACTGGATTGAACAGGCAGCCACACCACAGGCCAACTGTCATGGTGACTTGTCATGGTGACTTAGCCGACTTGTGCTGGAAATCAAAGATGAGGAACATTCAGCAATATGGAGAATGACTCAAACAGCCAACCAGAGTTCTCTGTACTACCCCACACAATACAGGAACGAGGAGAGAGAGGCTAGGCCCTGGGAGGGGACAGGGAGAGCTGTCAGCTTGAAGCTCTGACTCACCACACGCTGAATCTTTGCCAGTAAGCCACTGCCATGTGGCGATATATAGATTACTAGAAATGGGTTATATTAATATAAGAGTTAGCCAATAAGAAGTTAGAGCTAATGGGCCAAGCAGTGCTTTAATGAATACAATTTCAGTTATTTATGTGATTATTTCGGGTCTGGGTGGCCGGGATGAACAAGCAGCTCCTCCTACATGTGACTGTGGCAGTCTCAGAACCGAGTCAGTGATTCCCCAGCAGTGTGGAGCCTCAGCAGTGGACAGCTAGCTTCCCATGGTGACTGGATGTGGCAGCCTCTGCATTAGGCTCTCTGGGAATGAAGTCCATGTGAAGACAGCAGACTGACATGTGACAGGACATGCGATTTTAAACAGGCACGAAGAGGGCAGGCACTGATACTATGTGAGACGCACTACAGTAAGCTCGTGAGAAGCCACAGAGCCAGAGAGAACAGTGGCCCCAGGAAACTGCTGGGGGACAGAGTTACTGTCCAGGAGACCTAGCTTGATCAGTGGGCTCCATTTAGTGGGAGACTCTGCCTCAAAATAATAATAATAATAATAACAATAACAATAACAATAACAATAACAATAATAATGTAGAAAGCAGAAGAGCTCTGATGCTGACCTTTGGAGCATATACAAACACACACATAAACACTCACATGCATACACCCAAAGGAGACAGGAGCTAACTTCCTTTGGCCTAGACTTTGTTATCCAGGTGGGCACCAGCACGAACACACGTCCTCATTTTATCATGGGGTCCATTGCTGTGTAAGCTGATTGTAAGCTGTTTATATAAAACTCGAAGGTCACTGTCAAACGGCATTGCGTGCTTTACCCTTTAGACAGTTCAACCCGTCAGGCCCCACCCCTCCACTGGCCTTCTGATAGAGGCTGCCTGTGCTCAGGTCGAGTTATTGAGTGGCACTTTTAGCTACGGGAAATGTGGCTCTGGCCCTGCTGTACATTCATGTTGTTGCTGGGATGTCATCCCACTTTCTGAATATCACTGGATGATATTCCCTTTGTAAACTACTTCTGCACGTAAGCTTCTTAGGGCATGAGGAAGAAGACTAGAAAGATCTAAAAATACTTTTGTGGTCAATGTCATCTGACAAAAATATTTGCTCAAAACTCCTGATTCCTTATGTGTATCTGACGAAACAGACAGAAACTGATTTCACAAACCGAGCCCTAGATGCAGAACCTACATGGTAGAATTTCTGCCACGGCTTCGGAGATGCACTCCACTTGGATGGGAAAACAATGAGTTCTAGGGGTACATGGAGGAACAGACAAGGGCTTGAACCCCTAACTGTATAAAGCTGGTCACTGCAGGGACAGAACTTAAAATCTGCCTGTTACCTAGCTAACTATTAGAGATAACTTAAAAAAATTATCTTAAGTATATATCTTGATAAATCTTTACAAACAACATATGCACTAACTGGTATCCAAATCAAAGGTGATCTTCCAATAAATGGCACACAAGACTTAGAAGGGAGAAAGTAATTTTTCTTTTTTTGAAAGAGGGTCTCAGGCATCCCAAAGTCACTTTAAATTTGCTATGAAACTGAGGATAACTTTGAATTTCTGATCCTCTTGCCTCGATCTTCAGAGCTGGAAAATGAGGCACGGCTTAGCATAGCCAGTTTATGTGATCAGGGACCAAACCAGGGCTCCTCGCATGCCAGGCAGACCTCCACAGGCCCTCTTGTTTGTTTATCTTAGAGACGGGTCTTACTATGGAGTACAGGCTGGCCTCAAACTCACAGCGTAGCCGTGAACCTGCAGGTGTCTGAGCCTCAACCACTTGGGCTGGGGTTAGAGAGGCGTGCACTGTCAAATCCTGTTGGGGGTAAAAAGTATCCTCACCCCTCTCCTATGCCAAATACAAACCAGTTCCAGCTGGACTGCAGATCTGAGTGTGAATATTGAACAACGGAGGGAAACTTACAGAGGACCCAAATGTCTGTCTTTCATCTGAGACATTAAGACCTGTGCTAGATATGAAGCCCAGGCTGGCTCAGGACTTGCTACACATCCCAGGTTACTCTTAACAGGCCTTGGCCTCTCAAGTGCTGAGAAGACAGGTGACATACGGGACAACATATTTCTCTAAAAGAACAACAACAAACCCCTACAAAATCACTAGTAGCTTTCCCGTCAAAATACCAACAGTATGGCTGCCTAAAATAGACCTGAAAAATGACCCTCCAATTGACCAGCCAAGGCGGGGAAATCTCACAAGGCCCCGGCCCAGACAAAGAGCTCCGGGCCATGGCTGACCTCTGACCTCTGAGGAAGGGAGAAGCAGTCTTTTCTAGAGACAAGACCCTGATAGGCTATCTAACCCTAACAGGTCAGCTCTGAACACACAAACCCACGGAGGCCACTAAATGGACTCAGCAGCCCGTGTTGTGTGTGTGTGCGTGTGTGATAATTTAGAAATTAGAGATCATGAATTTGAGGAAGAATGAGGGGGCACGGCAGAGGTTAGAAGGGGAAAGGATGTAAATACAGTGCTCAAATGAAATTCTCAGAAATAAATGAACTTTTTAAAATGTCACCAGTAAAATTAGCTCAATTGGGGTGTCCTAAAATGAAGACCTTTTGCTAACCAAAAATAAATAAATAAATAGATAAATGGAGAAAGTAAAAATTAAGGTATATATTTAGACACAATTTTCATGAAAAGGAAACAACAGTTTTATAGGAAAACCCCCTACTATTATCTTTCTTGGGCTTGGGGAGTGTTTTGTCAAGCAGGAACCTAACATTCTGCAAGTTACTGAAAAGTCAGGATGCCGCTGTCACTAGCAGACAGCTCAGTGAAGCTGCCACTATGTTGTAGGCAGAATTGGGGGGTCGGTTAAGCCTCCTGCTCCCTCTGATAACCGAAGACAAGGTGCCGGGGAAGCTGGGAACTGGGCTCACCTGAACGCTCACACTGCCCTGGAGTTTGAGCTGCAGTTTGATCATGTCCACTTCCGCCGAGGAGCACAGCTGGCGGAGTTCGGCCACCTTCTTGCTCATTTCATCGATGGCCACCTCGATGGGGTTCAGGTCAGTGTGGTGCTGGTACATGACGGGGATCCGCTTCTTCACGTAGGGGAAGCAGTGTATTGCTGCGGAGGAACGGGGTCTAGAGTCACTCCACCGTCTGGAGGGTCTTTCCGACGCAGAGGGAAAGCAACTACCACGCCTGCTTTACAGCTAAAACTCAGAGCTTGTTGATGTCATAAGCTAATACTCTTTGGAGCTGGGACGCTCTCTTTGTTTTTTAATACCCTATGCTTAAGACTTTATTTCTAATTTTATATGTAGGAATGTTTTGCTTTCATGTCTTTGTGTGTGTGTGTGTGTGTGTTGCCCACGGAGGTTGGAACTGGAGTTACAGGCGCTGTGAGCTACCAGGCAATGCTCTTAACCACTGAGCCATCTCTCCAGGCTTTTAGTGATGTGTGTAATGGCAGGCTGTAGGTTGTACCATAAGGTAGACAGAGTTGGTTCCCTGTTATTCCTTTAACATGTCGAGTGTGTCTTTGGGGAAAAACAAACCTCTTTTCTTATTCCTTGCTTCCTTTCTCATCTCTCTAAGCCTCCCTGTAAGACTCAAATGAGTAGGTTTTAGAGGGATTCTAACATACAAAACAGACCAAACAGTTTTGAGAAATTATACAGCAGACCAAGCCCCTCCCCCACTGCCCCAAATAGTGCCATCAGATATCTCTGAGAAAATTCACTTTCTTCCGGAGGACAACTTTGAATACATGATAAAATTGTCTAAACCTAAGATACCAATGAGAAACAAACAAAAGCATCCTCACCAAAGAAGGACTTCACCAATGATAACTACTGTGCCAATGGGAGAGGCGTTTTGAAGCTTCCAGGGCTAAGAAATATAAAAATATTTACTATTTCTTACTTTTTCCACTAGAAGATCATACCGTTTTTATTTTTAACAAGATACCTGACCATGTCAACACCAAACAGAATGACAACGGACAATGAAAAAGAACTATAGGGCTGGAGAGCTGGCTCAGGGACTAAGAGCACTTGCTGATCTTGCAAATGACCTGAGTTCAAGTTCCCAGCACCTACACGGCAGCGCACAACCACCTGTAAATTCAGTTCCAGGGGACCTGGCACCCTCTTCTGACCTCCCAAGACACCAGGTGCGCACAAGGTATGCATGCAGGCAAAGCACTCATACACATAAAATAAAATTAAAAAACTTTTGTGTAATGTTAGGCTCTACTTCAAGTGTTTAGTGTTTCTGTCTTTTTTCAGGAACACCTGTAATATTCTCATTTGCTACTTGTATGCATAACTTTAAACACTTATTGTTTAATTATGTGTGTGAAGGTGCATGAACCACAGCATGCATGTACTTCTGTGCACACGTGGAGGGCAGGGCACAGCTCTTGAGCCTCAGTTCTTTCCTGCCACCTTGTGGGATCCAGGGGTCAAACTCGGGCCATCAAGCCTGTACACAAACCTCTTCTATTCATGGAACCATCTTCCAGGCCCTTATTTTATTTTGTGTTTGTGTGACAGGCTCTCACCACCTAGCCCTGGCTGTCCTAGAACTCCCCATGTAGATGAGGCTGTCCTTGGACTCACAGAGATCCACCTGCCTCGTGCGCCACCATGCCTGGCCCCCTTATTGTATTTTCTTTTTAACCAACAACAGATGAGAGAGGTTATGTTTGAATCCTTTAGTAAGTGGCTAAGGATAGTTTATTCAGGAAAAGCTTATCACACAACGGGAACAGGGCCAAATCCCAGACTGGATAGGGCCAACGACGACAAGACAAAGCTGGAAAAAGAGGCGCTCCCATCTTCACAAGTTTTTAAAGTCAGTCTGGGGCTCCCACCTGGAATTTCTGTTGTGTCCTTGTGGACTGCAGGTTTTAAGTGGCAGGAGTGCGAATGCTGAGTCCTCTTGGCCCAAGGCTGCATCTTTTCAATAAGAACTGAGGATTGCTACACACTGCCAGGGAAGCGGTATTCTGACCACAGCTAATGCGTTTGACTGGTGTATCACATAAAGGAATTTCACTCTCCATTGTTAGGAAAATGCATCACGACTCTTAAGTGTCCAGCACCTGTGGCAGACACGGTGAGGTGGCGCTATGACTTCAGAGAGAAAGCCAGCTCCAAGGTTGGTGCGTGAGGTTCCCATGAATAACACGGATCCTGCTCAGTCCCGACTACTGCGTCTTAGGGGAACTAGACTTCAAGGGGCCACAGGCAGGCGCTGCGATACTACTCAGAGAAAGTTCCAGGTCTGTGCCCAGGCCCACTGGGTCACAACCGCCCTGGTATTCTTGCCAGCTTCACCCCATCCTTTTCTATCCCTGGAGTGCTCAGACACAAACATTCCGGCCACCCTCATCTCCTTCTGTCTTGCCTCAGATCTCATGCTATCTGATTCCCCACGAGCCCTACCCACCCCTCCTCTTTAAACTGTACTCCTCTCCCCCAGGCTCCACACTCCCAACCTCCATGGCATCTCTCATCACGTGCGGCATGCTCTAACACCCCATGCGGGCTGTTGTCTTCTTGCTGAGATGTGAGGGGCTGGCACAAGCCTGCAGACCTCACTTTGGGGACCATGCCTCACTGGTGCATGCATTACTGTTCCAAGAGTACACGGGAGAACAGAGTGGTCCCAGAAGATGGACAGCCAGTTGAGTACGGGAACAACTGGTCCAGCGTCCTGATGTGTGGCCCTTTAGGAAGACAGGACGCATGTCACTGTAGGGCAGGCTAGGGTGAACAGAAGGCAGGCAGCAAACAGATGTTTCCAGTCTGAGTGGAGTGGAGGTGACAGCTGGAGGACCCGGGAATAGTAACTGGGAAGAAAGGAAAGGCAGGGCCAGAAACTTCCACCCAGGAAGCTGGGGGAGGGAGGAGAAAATGGTGACTTTCCTCCTCACTGGGAACGTTCTAGAAGGGTTAGCTTGCAAACAGGAGGCAGGAAAGGCCAAGGGTTATGTCTGCAGCAAGACAGTGGAAGTTCCAGAAGCCTAGTTACTGGAGGGAAACTCTAGTTCAAAGTCTCCAAAAGAGCTGGTGTGTTTCTTTAAGGGTTGCCATGGCGCTGACACTCCCAGTAGCTTTCACAGAAAAAGAACTTTCCTCCAACTCCACTCTGTCTACTAGCTGTCCCTTCCACACTTCCAGGCGTCTCATGGCAAGCCCTGCACCTTCTTCTGGAGTTTAATGGGGAGTAAGATCCAGTCACCAATCTCATTCCTTCCCCGCCTGTCTGTACTTTACAGGATTGTTTAACACAAAGGGATGAACAATGTCGCCACGTCCACACAGAGAGGCAGAGGCCAGGTCTGCAGGAGCCCCAGGCAAGGCACTTACGTTCTCAGCCCTGAAGGTGTGGCTGGCAAAGTCGCTGAGTGGCTATTCTCAGAAACAACAGGGCCTGTGTCTGCTGCACCTCTTTCTGAAGCCAGTTACTCTTTGTCCTCTGATTTGGTGATAGAGAGCTAAACCCACATTCTTTATCTAATCTAAAATGGTTCAGCAACAAATGTGAACTGTAACCCGGAAGAATAGGTGCCCAGGGAGAACACCCTGCTATGAATCAAATCAGTACGCCACTTCAACAGGGCTCACAATAAAAATAAACACTCAGCTCAGCAGTGTGCTCTGAGCTAGCACCTGGAATCTCCTGGGGTGCTTGCTGGGCACAGAGCTTGGGTGCCCTCCCTAGTTTCTTATTCAGCAGATTCGGGGTGTGGGGTGGGTAGAGCCTGGGAATCCACGGTTCAAATTCCCAAGGGCGGCTGACTTTGGTGGCTCCAGAATGAACTCTGACAGATGCTGATTTAGAAAATCCACAGTGACGTTGTTCCTGCACAGATCACAGTCAAACTGGAAACCCCAAGAAGGACCATTATCTAGAGATCACTTTCTTAACTGGTGTGCATTAGAGAAACCACATGTTTGCTCAGAGCAAGGGGGCTCACCCTTGTGATGGCAATGTGGTTTATGCATTGCGTGTTTTCCTAAGAGAAAGAATGGGGAACCTTTTATAAATGTACGCTTTTGTGTTTAAAACCCTTATCTCATTCTAAACCATTTCTCCCACAGAAACTGTATAACATCTGCTGTATTATGCTGCCGTGAGTTTGTTTTTATTTTTACTGGGTGCATGTGTGTCTGTGGGCGAGCGCGTATGTTACATGAGCGCGCCTGTGCCTGGAGGCCAGAAGAGGATGTCAAACAGCATGGAAAAGGGGTTACAGGCAACTGTCTGCAGCCTGCTGTTGGTGCTGGGAACTGAACCTTACGGGAGAACGGTAAGCATTCGTAACTGCTGAGTCACTTCTCTGGCCCCAAATCATGAGTTTACATATTTTAATTTTTTAGGGTTTATTTATTTTTATGTGTATAGGTGTATGTCTGCATGTTTGTCTGTGTACCTTCACGCATGCCCGGTGCCCAAGAAAGCAGAAGAGGGTGTCAAATCCTCTCGGTCTCCTGGGACTGGAGTTATAGGTGTTTGTAAGTCACCATGTGGGAGCTGGGAATTGAACCCAGGCCTTGCGGGAGAACAGAAGTGGTTTTAAACACTGAGCCATCTCCTGGGTCCTAACTCTAGTGAGAGCGGTGCTCTGTCTGGCGGGGAAGAAGGCGTGCGTACCCTAATCCTTACTCTAGGGAGAGCAGTGCGCTGTCTGGCAGGGAAGAAGGCGTGCGTACCATAATCCTTACTCTCGCGAGAGCGGTGCGCTGTCTAGTGGGAGGGAGGCGTGCGTACCTGTCAGGATGGTGCGCCGTTTGCACTGCTCCTCCACTCCGCCCTGCCTCTTTCCAGTCTGGGTGAAGGGCATCTCGAACATGAAGCGCCGGATGTTGTGGCATCTCTCAAACTCCGTTCTCCTCTCCTGCAACTCCTTCTCGTCAAAGAACGGGGTCACGTGGGTCACCTGGATGTAAGCAAACTTGGAATCCAGGTCCTTTGGGTTAACCTTGAAAACAATAAGCAACACCAAAGTCAGGCACTCTTCCTGGTCTAAGAAGACTCTTCTAAACTTTTAATTAGAAAATATTCCGAGAAAAACAAATTTAGGAAGGTTGGAAAAAAATAGAAGAATACCCACTATCTATCAACAAGATCATCACTGCTACCACCTTGCTGTATTTGTTTCAAGAAGAGACACATACACATTTATGTAAATAAGCACACACCAATGTGTGGAGACAGAGTTTTAAAACTGATTTTTCGGGTTACCATACAAAGTAATGGGTATCATCACATCTTTACCCATGTGTCAACATACCTTACTATCAGACTTCTATAAACACACACACACACACACACCCCACATTTCAACGTAAATGGTATACATCATGACACACCACCCTGTTTTTCCTAAAAATGAGAACATTTTCCTCTAAAACCACAATGCACTACGGTACTTAGCAACAATAATTCTATTCAAGGCATCTTAACTCAGAAGTATTCAGACTGGTGGAGTCTAACAACCATCACACTTCACATTGAAGTGTCTGTCTGTCTCTTGCTCCCTCTCTTCTTCCTTCCAGTCCTCCCCTCTCCCCTGCTTCTTTTAGAAGAGTCTCTTGTAGCCCAGTGTGGCTTTGAACCCACGATCCTCCTGTGTCCCCTTCGTAAATGATGGGATTACAGAGTAAGTCACCACACTAAGCTTGTCTCTTTGCTCTGCCTTAGCCTGGATTTCTCCATTTTAATTTTTGTTTGTCTTAAAACTTTCATGCGCTTGGCTAGAAGAGGCATTTATTTTAAGAATAAGGATCAAATGTTAGGCCCTAAATTACTATTAACTGGTTGTCAGATCAAATGAGACGCCAACAGCTACAGATGAATTTATTTAATACAAGTGCGGATTAACTTCATTTACAATTAAGTTTCTTTTCTGATTAACCCAGCACATGAATGCTTTTGCAACCAGACTGTGAACTGGTGGACTTCTGGTGTCTGACACGTGATGGAAAATTAAACAGGCATGTTCCACAGGGGGACAAGAGTTGATTTACATTAGCAAGACAAATCAACTGTGCACATCCTAATTGTATTTAACCAAGAGCAATAAAATGACCACAGAAGAAAGGGCATGCAGAGTGCTTGGGGCAGGCAAAGATGGTTTCATGGTTCAGCAGATGCTCTCAGAAAAAAGGAGGAAAAGGTTAGTGGAGAGAGCCTAGTGTAGAAGGTAAGAAACGTCCACAGAATTTCCCTGGATTTCAGAAAAGTCATCTGGACAATCCTAACTGCATTTCTTACATATTTGTTTGTATGTGTGTCTGCGTGTGTGTCTACAGGTGTGTGTGTGTGTGTCATGGTGCATGCACACAGAGGCCAGGAGTTGGTTCTCTCCAGCCACCTTGTGGAGCCTGGGAACGGAACTCTCGGGCCTCTGTGCAAGCTCCTCTACCCTCTGAGCATCTCGACGGCTTGACAATCATATAATTGCTTTTCAATCTATTAAAGCTGACTTTCTTTAGCAAAATCAATTAAAAGGCAGCAAGAATGGCACTGCCTGCCTGGTTGTGATGTACCTCCCTACCCTTTGTGTTCAAGGCTGCGGACTCAGGAGGAGGGTTCTGTAATTCAGCAGCTCCACAGGACCATACTGTGAACGAGGGAGAACTGGGAGCCTGGACAGAACTTGGAGCCCTCTGGGGCAGAACTCAGCTGAGCCCTTCGTAAGTCATTTACATGGTAAAAGAGGACACTTTTGTTGCTGGGCTTTTGGAGACAAGGACTCACGACTTAGGCTGGATTGTAAATTGTGATCTTCCTGCCTCAGCCTCCAAAGCTGTGGGAATACAGACAGCCAAGTGTCCTCATCCCAGCTAACTGAAGATACTTCAACAATTTCCTCGGAGTTAAGCACGTCACAAAAAAGCACAGACTGGCGATTACAAGGCGAAGAAAACATGCTTGTCACTCAAGGACAACCCTCCTTATCCTGCCCCCTTCGCTTTTCACATTTGTGAGTACGCACTACACAGCCAATCACACGGAATTTAAAAATTGCTAGGCAGCTTATCAGACAGCAACCATACCTTGCCAGAATCCTGTATCATTTTGACATTTTCTGAACCAAATTTATCCGAGTAAAGCTTAAGGAGCCTCTGGGAAATCTCTGACAGAGGCGTGAGCTTGGGTTCTTTGTAGATATACTCCTTCCCATCTTCATCTTCAAAGAAACCCTGCGACGAAAAGCGCCGTTAGGCATGCCCCCGGGTGTGCCCGAGGCTGACCACAGCAGGGAAAACCAGAACCAACAACAGAAAGTCATAAGAAAGATGATTCCAAAATAAAACCCCATTTAGACAGGCACTCACGGGGAAGGAAAGGGCTCTGAGGTGAAGTCAAGGCACAAAGACAAAGCACAAATGTACGCAAGTCATTAAGTGTGTGAGATGAAAGGGTTGGGGCCCAGGCAGCACTCTCTCAGTGAGGTGTGATGGGGGCAGGCCTGTTTCACGTTCCCAGAACTAGGACACACAGAGAAATGACCAGGGATGGACACCTGGTCTGGAGCAGGCCGAGCAAGAGGTACATAAAGTTTGAGTGGATTTGGCCATGCGTCCCCGCTGAGACAAACACTGAAGGTCAGCAGCACAGAACTGGAAATGCTTCTGTGAAAACCAGCCACGACTGGCGTGGCGCCAATCACATGTGCCCACGGGTTTAACATTATATGGGAAGTGAAAAAGGTTGGGAAATTAAAATGTCCAGATTGGGGGTTAACATTTGAAATTAATGTTCAAAAAGTCACTTATCTAAAGTAAAAGGATATAAAATGGCATAAGAAACAATAATAGGTGAGGGGGGGAAAAACCAGGCTAACATGAAACAAACAAATGAACAATCCACACCAAACTGGGAGTTCAGAGGCGCTCACTCCACTAACGTTACTTGCTTTAGAAGCATTTACTGGAATTACCTCCACGTCTGTTGCACTGTCTGTAAACTGGTATTGCTATAGTTATAAAAAACAATAACAGTAAACTGAAGGTTATAAAGCGCTCATCGGAAAACCACACACCCTCAATGAACGGATGATAATCTATTCCATTTAATAATGTTAGAGCCTGAAGGTTAATGCTTGCTTATGTAACCCCCCCTCCGACAGGACTGCCCAAGTATTACAGTGATAACTATGCTTGTGCAGATAGTATATAAAAGACTGAGACACAGGCACAAAGCAGGTCTTAATTTTTGCCTTAAAACATGCAATACAGATGTGTAGGGGAACTGATGATTTCTGTAAATGAAATAAAAATGTTAATTTTCTTTCTGGAGTTTGAAATGACTAGACAGTAAACATACAAGACTTGAAAAGGAAACTTGCAAACCACATGGAAGAATGAAAGATGATGCTAAGGATGGAGGAAGAACTTACCGCTGCCTTAAGAAAGTGATAAAGGACAGAGAGGAAGAAAGAAAGAAAAAAAAAGAAGTAGAGTTTACTCCAGAGGAAGATAAGAGCCACATGACATATGAGAAATTCATCACATGAGCGTTTACAGAGTAGAAAATTCTCAGCATCTCACTTTAAGAGAAGGAAGATAAAGGTCTCGGGACAGCCAACAGAATGGGCTGAAGGCTTACCTGTCCAAAGAAGGCCACCCGGAAGTAGGTCCCCAGGAGCCTGCGGCCCGAGTGCATGACCTCGGTCACTTTGCTGTACGCCCGGTGTAGAGTGTCATACAGATGGGCTAGTCTCTGGAAAGCAGAAGAAGACACATTTCTTCCTATTTGCAAGTTGTAGAATAAAACTGAAAACAATTCAAATGTGATGATGGACTCTGAGTAGAAAAAAGTCAGTGTATGTTTGTGTGTGTGAGAGGGTAGGAAGTGTGCATGTGGGGGTGTGTGCATACATGTGAGAACCGGGGGACCAGCCTGGGTGGCATTCCCCAGGCCTTGTCCACCTACTGTTTTTAAAGACACGGTCTCTCATCGGCTCAGAACCCATCAAGCAGGCCATGCTGGGTGGTCGGCGACCCCTAGGCATTCACGTGTCTCCCTCTCTCCAGCCCTGGGAGTCCAAGCAGGTGTCACCACACCCAGCTTTTTTACATATGTTCTGGATATTGAACTCAGGTCCTTGGGCTTTCAAGGCAACACTTAACTGACTGGCCTATCGCCTAATTCCCACGAATGTATTTTTGACTGTTCAACTCAGTGATCATTTTTGGATTGCACCCATTGGAGGTCTCTTTCCAAGCTGACGTGAGGTGGTGGAGAAAACCTCTGACGTCATGCAGGTTCTGCTCTTCATACTCCATTTGATTTGCTGGGGCAATGGCTGACTTCTGAACCCTGGAAGGTGGAAGGGTCACCATTCCCTCATGCAGAGGAAGCAAGGAAGGGCCCCTGCATACTACTCTGTCTAGGGAAACTTCCAAAGTTCAGTGGTGGGATAGAACCCTTGCATTAGAGACGGGGGTGTCTGCATAGGCGGGGCCCAGGATGTGTGACATCTGATAGCACTATAGATGGTGACTGGTGACTGCCTTTGATACAATGTGGGTAATTGGAGATCACCGGGCATCACTGAACTCAGGCCTCCTGGCTCTCTCTGCGTGAGGTCTGGGTCGTGTCAAACAGGAGAAAAGAGAGCGCGATACCTCGAAATCCCTCCGCTTTTCATAAATGGGGATGATGAGCTTGTAGATGTCGGCGATCAGCTCGTAGCGCTCGGCCTTCCAAAGTCCATCCGCACACTGCTCCAGCAGCTCCATCAGTACCTCCTGATCAAGAGGGAGGGCAGAGCCGGGAGAGATGTCAGAGAATCTGTCATTGCACTCCCCGTGGGGCGTACAACCAAAGGCTGCTGTGGAATTTCTAACTAATCCAAGACTGTAACAACTCACTACCAAGTTCTCCCCAAATCATGTTTATATGCGAACACCCAAAAGGTGTAATAGCTGGGCTGAGAGCTGGCCCAGCAGTTAAGAGCACCGACTGCCCTTGCAAAGGACCCAGGCTTGGTTCTCAGGACTCACAAGCCGCCTATAACTCCAGTTCCAGGGATCCTGACACCTTTTGGGACTGCATACATGTGCTACACAAATATGCACACAGACAAAACTCATACACATAAAATAATTTTTTTACAAGGTATAGAAAATTGACTCTGATAGACTCCCACAAGCTCTTAGCTTGTTTATTAGCTCTCTTTTTAGAAACGTAACTTAGAGATTTATTCATCCTCTCTGATGAACAAACACTGGCAATGTTGAGCTATGGAGCATTACTAAGCATGACTTCAACCCCAACTAAACATCTTGACGTTATTCAGGGATGGCGATGTGGGAACCTAGGCCTGCTTCACCAATATCCTTTCCTCCTCCTCTTGGCAATTTCCTTCTATAGAAAGGTGTACAGTTCTCTGCTCTGGGTAGAGCTCTCAGACTTGGGGAGAAACACTACCTACAGCTTATATACACCAATCATCATGGACTTTTTCTTAGACGTAGCCACGGGTTCATCATGGTGCCATGACGGGTCAAGTTTAAGGTTCCCAACTTGGAATGCTGGGACAGGAATGGCAGATACAAGAGCGGTAGCATGGAGCTGACTGGGGCTAGCATTTGTCACATGGCCATGGACAGGACTGAAGAGCCCACTTCTGCCCCAGCCAAGCATCTGGACTGCCGATAGCTTGTTAAAGGCTCGGATTTAAGAAAGTAAACATATTTGTCTCATCTCTAATACTGGGACTGGGTTGGATTTAATAAGGTAAACATACTTGTCTCGTCTCTAATACTGGCAGTAATCTTTTTAATACTGTCTTATTTTTATATCGTGATTGTCTTGAGACAGCTCATGTATCCCAGGCTGAACTCACCTGGTTTATATGGTGTGGAAGATTGAACACAGGGTTTCACACATGCCAGGCAAACACCCTACCAATGGAGCCATGTGCCCAACCCCATGTGCTCACCCCAACACCTTAGGTTTTATTAGTTCTTCCTGAATTTCATATATTTTACATTTTTAGGCTAATGTTCATCGTAGATCCAATGCCCACGGTTTATAGAGCCAAAGAAAATATCATTTTAAACCAATCAGTCCATCAGACAACACTGTTGAATCAGGCACATCTAATTCATGTCATATTTATGACACACACATCATAAAACTGTCATTTGTGTGGTTGAACTCTGCACCAGCACTTATAAAAAGGTAGAACAGATGTCTCAGGCTTTATGGCAGCTCTCAATAAAGCCAGCTGTGCGCAGTAACCACGACGACAGCAGCAAAGAACCCAGAGAACTCTCCGGCACCATCCCTTCTCTTTTGCATGTACCATAAAAAGATGTCTAACAGTCCAGCACACTAAACACGCTAAAGATTTCTTCATGTTCCTCTGCTCATAAGAAGCTAAAACAGAAAGCATGAAAGTACAGCATGTATCATTTCACAGACATACAGGCACGCTCACATCTTCGTAAAATAAATGGAGTTTCAGTTCTCACCCTCATGGGTGAGATCAGTAAGACTCGATCTCCCCACTCCCACACACCCCACTGCTGTGCAGTCTGTAAATCCTATATGCAATTCACCAGCCAGTTAAGTAAGCTTTCCCACACTTGAACCATTACTTTCTACTTTGTATTAATTTTGTTTTTTAAAAAAACCTTATTTCTACCAGGGTACACACATGGTCAGCAAGCAAGTGGCTCTTACAGACAGGTTTGCATTTTTCTCAGGGATGTAGGCAATGCTGGCATCAGGGACACTCTTGTGTGGGAGAGGTGATGTGAGCTGCATCAAAGCCTGTAAACCCAGGACAACCAGCCCCCAGGCTCTCCTTGCATCCCTCAATCTCTACCTATTACAGGGTCCTCTTACCCCATATCCTACCCTAAACTTCTCTAGCCCAGGGGCTGGGCTGCTCTTCCCCTCCCAGCTGCCCACTATACAATCCAGCCATTTTGGCTGTGCCAGTCTCTTGACCTGGGCTGTCCCTCTTGGTTGGCAGCTCCCCCCTCCAATATGGCTCAAGGTCATGTCCACTCTAGACTCTCTTAGATGTCACTGCCTCTGACTGTGCTCTCCCTTGTATCTACAATAAACTTTCTCCTCACCATCCCTGCGGGCAGTCTCTTTCTTTCTGTCTGTCTTTCCTTTCCTTTCCTTTCCTTCCCCCCTTCCCTTCCCTTCCCCCTACTCACCACCAATGGACATTTCCCAAGCACCTGCACCCCAGTGCTGCCACGGACACACAGAGGTGGCTGACGGAGTCCAAGAAAACCCAGTTTCCCAAGGGAACGATATTTTAATGGTCAACATTAAACTTCACCTTCAGACTATTCTACGACATGTAATCATTTGGTTCCTTGTATTCTAACTTCCTGGTTTATCACAAATGTAATGTGTTGGTTTTTTTTTTTTGTGTGTGTGTGTGTGTGAAAAAGTATGGTTGGTTTTACTAGTTGCATCGTCATACCATGGACAGATACATAATAATGTCACCCTATTTACTGTGGATCAGTTAAACAGTAGTTAACTTTAATCCCACGCCTTAGCAATTACATATAATAAAAATCTGGAGTAAATTATTTGTTTGTTTTCGTCAGGTCCAAAGGAAACTCCAAGTCCCCAAAGTCCAAAAGGAAAGTTCCTAGATCCAGAAATGGGTTTAACCTGGACTGGGGATTTCTGGCTGTTAGAAAAAAGACAGCATCCCTCAGGAACTGGGAAGCCAGTCCCTTGTACCAAAAGGAGCCAATTCCCTTCCCTCTGGCAGACGGCACACATGGCGGCCTGTGGTTACATAGCACAAGTACTTGTTACAGATTTCCACGTCCTCCTAGCACGCTCCCCTCCCCAGGCTCCCCTCCTTCAGATAGCCATCTCTTCTTTTTATAACGGCAGGCTTCCCTGCCTCTGCTCTCCTCTGAAATAAATCCCGCTATGCTCCGACCCCCACTGCTCTCTTGCTGTTACCTCACGATGTCCTCCCCTGCTGTCCACACTTCTCTAGCCCTGGCCAAGTCCAGTCTGCTTCCCTCTCTCTCTGCTCTGGACTCTTCCAGATGTCTCTGGCTGTTCGTTCTCTCCCTCCCCCGCCTAAAACCTTCCCACACTGTGGAGTGGTCATGTTGGCAGTTTCTCTACTGTATCTTCTAGAATACCATTTTGAGATGGGAACTCATATAGTCCCAGTGTTGTGGAACATTAGTTGAAGATGTGTTACATTTGTTTATCCTGTGGAATATTTGTTTAATGATGCAAAGATGTGATGCATTCTTTTATGGTGTATTTGTTTAACTCTGTGAAGCTGTGTTACTTTGCCTGCCTAAAACACCTGATTGGTCCAATAAAGAGCTGAATGGCCAATAGCAGGAGAGAGAAATACCTGGGTCTGGCAGGCAGAGAGAATAAATAGGAGGAGAAATCTAGAGAAGAGGGAGAAACAAGAAAAGGAGGAGAGGAGGACGCCAGGGGTCACCCAACCAGCCAGCCAGCCTGCCAGCCATGAAGTAAGAAAAGATAGATACATAGAATAAAGAAATGTAAGAAGTTCAAAAGTAAAACACAGGTAAAGAGAAACAGGATAATTTTAAGTTAGAAAAGCTGACTAGAAACAAGCAAGGCTAATGTCAGGCATTCATAAGTAAGAATAAGTCTCTGTGTATTTATTTGGGAGCTGGGTGGCGGGACCCCAAAGAGTCAAAACAAACAAAACAAAAAACAAATACGTTCCAGCTTGCTTGAATTCAGTCAGTGTCTTCCTTCCAAGTGCTGGGTTTGTAGATATATGCCACAATGTTAAAAATCTAGAATGATTTTAATGTGATATTATAAAAAGGTTGAGAAAGTTTCTCAAGGAGCTAAAGTTGGAACTGATTTGAAGAGTCTCCACTCAGCCCTTTCAGCCAAACACCTACTGTGTGCAACAAGCATGCTTAACACCACAGTTATAAAACCAATCTATTTAAGACAGGTCTTTGTAATTTGTAAAAATTGCTCAGCTGGTGTCATGCTGAAGGCTTGGTTCTGGCTGACGGGGTGAGCTGGGAAGCTGGGGGAAGGCTCAGAGGTTGGGGCATAGATGGAGGAAGGAGGTCACCAGACAGGAGTTACATTGGTAAACTGTCATGACTTGTTTGCACTAGTCTGGGAGTGAGGAGGGCTCATTCGTTTCAGGCTCAAGCATGACTATTTCTAGTGTCCTCCAAAGCCGTCCTAGGGCAGGCTGGTTCCCTGTAACAAGGAGACACGGCAACAGCAAACAGCTAAGCGTGTTAAAAATCGTACACCAGTGAGAACAGCCGGAAGCTAAACCATTTCCAATAGAGAGGTACAAGCATGCCTGGGGTGGGAAAGAGAAGCCAGAGCCTCTGTGTAGAAGATGCTCTGCCTGGCCTGGAAGATGCTTAGCCAGGGATCCAGCATGACGGTCTCCGTGGGGCTTCCTTGGCCTTTTCTGCTGGATGCTGCGGCTATCTCAATTGCTGGCTCTCCTCGCTTGCTATTCCAATTGCTGGATGCTGTAAGTGCCAGATTTGATAATATGTTGTTATCTATGGGCTGTTTCCACCAATCTGCTACCTACTACTTGCAATTTATCCTTACACTCATGTTTGCCAAAAAAAAAAGTACTCATCAAAATCCAAAGCATGGATTGGGTCATTTCCTGTAAGGAACATCACCTGTGGGAAGGCCCAGCCCACTGATGCGACCCCAGGGCAGGTGGTCCTGAAGTATCTAAGAAAGCAGGCTGAGAAAGCCAGGAGAGCAGCAGTCTCCGGGCTTCTGCCTCACTTCCTGCTCCTGCTCTGACTTCCCTCAGTGAAGGACCATTACCTGGAAGCATAAGATCAAATAAACCTTTTCTCCCCAAGTCGCCTTTAGTCACGGTGTTTTATCACAGCAATAAAAACCTAAGAGGCACATGGTACGTACAGAACTGGTACACAGCCAGATGGGCTGGAACATCTGCATCACGGCGCCCAGAGAGAAGGGGAGGGGAAAGTGGGTGGGATTAAACACACACCTGCAGGGGCATACTCAACGTTTTCTGCATAAAAATGAAATTAGTAATTTAACGAAGATATTTCTTAAAAAAACCTATCTTTTAAAATGGCTTACATGTGTCTGCTTGTCTGTGTGGGTACCATGTGCATGCAGGGTCAGCAGAAGCTAGAAGAGGGCATCAAATCCCCTGGAACTGGAGTTAAAGGCAGTGTGAGCCACCGTGTTGGTGCCGGGAATAGAACATGGGTCCTCTGGAGGGGTAGCAAGTGCTTTTGGCTACCGAGCTATCTCTTCAGTCCCAAGTGTGGACAAATGTATAAGCCGTGAAAACACAGACGTATACTATCACAACAGACAAAGAAGCGTTGGGTGGAAGGTAATGGCTGACTTTATAAAGATACCACCTCTCCATATAAGGGACATTTCAGACAGCTCTAGGCTCTGCCACTTCATAAATCTCTACTGGGGGACGGGTGCACACGCTTCTGTGTTTCTAAGCAGAAACAATCTTACTCTGGCTTAGTCAACCTAGAAACAGGAAGGGGGTTCAAAATACAGCCTGAATTCAAGTAGTGTATGTTGTCAGAGAGTATGGATATATAGTAGGGCACAGATAAGTTCATTAGGGAAAAATATGTTCTATTTGGCACAAAAAAATGGAGTTCAACTAAGGAGCTTCCCCAGAATGGCTGGGAATGGCAGGGTTTAATAAAAACAAATAGATTAGTGGATGATAGGAAATATCATCAACAAACACATGGACTGTTGTCACAAATCAGGAAGAACATGCTAGGCATTTTTATATTCTACTGAAAATTGTTTTATCTCCTTTTCTCGGTCAGGAGGCATTCGAGATCTATAACCTGTCTACCCAAACTCGTTTCTTACTGTAAAGAAATGATAATATATGCTACAAAAACATAATTAGTATAGGTTTTCTCAATAACAAACTAAGAGCAAACATAACAAACCTAGGGGCTGGAGAGATGGCTTAGTGCTTAAGAGCACTGGGTGTTCTTCTAGAGGACCCGGGCTCTGTGATTTCTGCCCCAGGGTATCCGACAGGCATGCAGGTGAAACACCAAATATACAAAAATAAATCCGTAAACAACCCTAAACCTTATCCTTATGGCATCAAATGTGGATTTGAACACCAGGGCATCTGTGGTAAACTATTTAAACTAATGCTACTTCTAAACCTAGACAATTACAGCTTTATGAAGTGAGAAGGCTTTGGATAAAAATGTACTCCCAGACAATTAAGTTTAATAGCCCATATATGACAATATAAAATTATAAAAGTCATAAAACTAAGACATACAAAATAAACACTGGAGCATCATACACATGAAATTCTAAGCAGAAATTCTATTTGCTTTGAATCAGCAATCACTGCCCCTGGAAATCAGAAGGAAACCACATAACGGGCAGACTGTGATAACCCTGAGCAGTGGCCATGCAGAATGCCTAATGGGTTTCCCACCTTGGACAAACAAACACTAAGCTATTTCTTATAATCATCGATATGAACAGGGACTGGTTGGGGGGGCTGTGTGGACTCTGTCAATCCATAAATCACGCATTTTATGGACTAAACTAGGCTTAGAAATCTCAGTGCATGAAATCCACAAGCTGTTGGGGAAGTTTTAAAACATGAAGTTAGACAGTTTCATTTTTTAAGGATGTCGTACTAACACAATTGAGGATACCAAACACCTGTCTGTGGAAATGTCACACTGATCACTGGTGTGTTCCCACACACAACTGTGTGTGCACATGCACTATGGTTAAGTCCCATGGGGTACTTAACTCTTTCCACACAAATGTTGCTTGTTCTATCTTGGGATAAAATCAATGAAAGTAAAGCCCTGCGCTGTCTCTGGCATCCATTGTTTGGGCATACACAAACCTGTGAGCTGGCTGGGACAATGGTGTACCTCTCCCTGCATATACATCTCTCACTTGCACTGAATCAGCGTGCCTCAAGATGCAGTCACTGGAATTCTAACACTGGAACTGTCAGAATACGGATTCCAGGGCCTGGAGAGATAGCGCAAAGGATATGAACACTTGCTGATCTTCCAGAGGACCCGCATTTGGTTCCTAGGCTCCCGTGCTTGGCAGCGCCCATGTAACTACAGCTCTAGGGGACCCAACATTCTCTTCTGGTGTACACAAACACATACATAAAAATTTTCTTAAAATCTAAGAACAATACTGATTCTTGGGTCCCACACATACTTAACTGAATTTGGGGATGAAGCACCAAGAGACCATCATCTAGACCAGAACAGGAATTCGAGTAACTCCTAAACACACGGCAGTCTGGGGGCTACCGCATTACGTGAAAGCCTTTAAGGTAAGTTCCCTACTTGCAGAGCCCCCTTTGCTAGCACTAGATACATACGGTGAGTTTGTGGATCAATCAACAAGTCAATATAGAAATTCCCAGGACACAGGAACTGACATCTTCCCATTATGGTTCTCAGGGACAGTGAACAAGACATCCTTCTTCAGTGGGAGGAAGCATCAGAAGCCATGGTGCGACTCCATCTTGCCTCTCTCTAGGTATCTCCATCATGTGGCTCATTGCCAAGGTAGCCCAGCACTCACTTCAGATGTCAGCCAAGGACAGAACAACCACACCAGTTCCACTGGCCAAGTCTCCTCGTCACCAACACTGTTTGGGACAATCACTGTACTAGGGAGAAACACCAGTCACCTGGGTGGTTCTAGAACACTTCCAGTTGAGGAACAGGAGGTTAGATGGGATTATAATTGCCAGAGTTAGGATGAGATATAAACAAAGCCACCAACTCTTCTGCTGACTTCTCTGTCTCCTATAGATGTGAATATTTTGTCTGTTACTGGCAGTTGTTTCAGAATAGAAATGATTTTGTCTCAAGGAAGCCAGAGGCTTGCTGTGAGTCCATACAGTGTTCTTTGTACTCAATGGTGACTCTGCACAGTGAGATGCATCTGTTGTGGGGTATTTGTACACTGTGTGAAGTTGGTGTAATAATGGTTAGATAGGAGATGTAGGTGAGACTTCTGGGCAGAGATATAAAGAAAAGGAGGAATATAGGCACGTGGATAGTATGGAAGATGCCAGGAGACATGGAGAAGAAACAGGAGGTAAATGATGGAAGAGAGGTAATGCCATGTGATAGAGCGTAGACTAACAGAAATTGCTCAAGTTATGCAAACCTGAGCTATAGGCTAAGCTTTCATAATAAGAAGCTTCCATGTCATTATTTGAGAGCTGGCAAGACTCATTAAATTTGGCACCCAACTTGGGGCACATATACAGAGCCCACCGCTCGCAGCGTACAGAAGTGTGGCTCATGTAAGAGGCCCAGCTTCTTTATGAGTAGTCAATGCTGGGACAGTTAGGTGCAGCTGGGATGGTTAGGTGGACTTGAAGGGGGCAGAGGCAGCCACCAGCACCATAAGTCAAAGTCACCTGGAGGTCATTCTGTGGCTTTACCAGGGAAGGCAGAAATGGACCAGTCATCAGGTCTGAGGCCTGCTGCTAAGATTATTGTGCATTTTTAGTAGCTCCCTAACAGGTCAGGTCAGAGCACTGAAGGTATGTAATCATTCCTACTGCAGAAGAGTAAAGGGTTGCGGTTTTCATTACTGCATCACGTCCTTCCCCATCAGTTCTTGTAATTCCTTCCTCTCAGGGACAGATTTTCCAGTGCTCTCTTTACCATGAGACACCTAAGCAGCAGCCAACCTGAAGATCAACACAGCAGCTTCTGAGTTCCTGTCACTGAGAACAGGTTACTTCCCGTCAGTCTGACTCTTGACAACAGGGCTTTATGGCCCTGCAGTGTCTCGTCCTCACCGGCACAGACCATCATGCACTATGGACCTTGTTAAAGATTTACCCACTTTATTCTTCAAGGACAGGGTGGCACATCCATCTTCTGAAAACGGCTGATAAAGCAGTCTTTCTGTCACATGCCCAACCCTTACTCAGAAGTGGCGCCAATCGTAGGTTTCCCTGAGTGCACTTGGCCTCAGACGATAATTCATCAGGTTCTCATAACCATCTCATTCTGTGACTTGATTTCACCAGATGTGCAAACGTGAGCTTCCTGCTATCCCACAGGGCCAGTGACTGGAGACTAGACTTTCAAACCCTTGGTTGTTCTTGGCATTGTTGTGATCCTTACCTAATTCCAAATGAAATGCTGAGCTCCAGAGAATGACGTGGTACCATGGCTGATGCGGGCTTAAAAACGTGGCCATGCTTGTTTTGAAAGAAACCAGTCTCTCCAGGAATTTTATGGTGTGAAAACAGAGTAATCACTAAATATTATAGAGTAGACAACTTATGTTCTCTCCCAGAATAATTAGAAATTTTCACTGACCTTGGTTAAAGCTAGTTTAATGTTATTTTTTAAAGATCTAAATTTTGCATGTCTGTGTCTTTGTGTATGCACACGAGCGCAGGTATCCACAGAGAATGGAAGAAGGCATGAGATCCTTTGGAGTCAGTCACAAGTGGTTGTGAGCTGCCCAGTGTGGGATGGGTACTGGGAATTGAACTCAGGTTCTCATGATTGAGCAGTCAGGACTCTTAGTGGCTGAGCAGTCTCTCAAGCCCTATATTAACATTTAAAACTTCATGAAGTGCACTCAATACTGTTAAGTTGGGAGCATAGCCCCCAGCCCCTGGCCTGGGAGTTGCTTTGGTCTGGACTCCAAATCCTAGCATCCCACAGTGTATTTAAGTGAGCTCCCAAAGGAGAGAGTGCAGGCATACCATTAAACCTGGATATCTTTTAATCTGGCTGGCTGTAATTTGGCTTGATTGGGATTTTTTGCGTCGGCAGAGAGCTCACATTAGGGAAAATTCCTAACAAATACTTTCTTTTTTTTCATATTTAGCTTTTGATTTTGAGAGCCATTTAAGACTAGACAATTTACAACAGCAGTTCTTAAATTTTTGCATTTAAGATCCCCTTTATAAAAGGTGGTGTTTGATTTTTTTTTTTTTGAGACAGAATCTCTCTACATAGCTATGGCTGTCCTAGAACCTGCTAGGAAGACCAGGCTGGTCTTGAACACATAGAGAGCCTCCTGCCTTGGCTTCCCTAGTACTGGGTTTAAAGGTGTGTGCAATAATACTTGGTATAAAGGAGATTTTATGGTTAATTGTGTGTGTGTGCATTTATAAGTGAAAATGCCTGGAGCCCAGAAGAGGGTGTTGGACTCCCTGTAGTTGGAGTTGCGGGTTATGAGCTATTGGATAAAACTTGGGTTCTCTGCAAGAGCAGTAAACACTAGTAACTCCCGAGCCATCTCTCCAGTCCCTTCTGCACCTTACATTTCACTGAAGACCACAAAGAACTTTTGATTAATGAAGCCCGGATCCTCCCATCATGTATACTCAGCCTGTCTCATGTGAAGAATCCAGCATCGTACTGGCACTCAGCAAGGGCCTTATACGCTTCCTTACAGAGGTCTAGACTATACTTTTGGAACGGGGTCCACGGGTCTTGTTTATGTCATGGGAGATGTTTGCTCATGGTCCCTTCTCTCTGGCATGGAAGCCACCCAGAACTGTAAACTGTGTGCTGCCTCACCATGGTCCCCAAGTCAAAATAAGACAGTTCTATGGAGGCAGAGGGTACGCACTCCTCTCTCTTGGTTCTGTCTCTCCAAATGAGAACTGGATAACTTTATCTTTTTCCTTAGAAGATGGCAGAACTAAAAAGATTTCCTTTGACTCTTTTTTCTAAGTTTGTGGGGAGGGAGGAAGGCAAACAAGTGTGTCTTGAAGCAGAGATTCCCAGAACAGAGTCCAGAGTGAATGCAAGCAGAAAACTGGCATCTGTTCATATCCCTAGTTTTATATCAAAGCTGTCTCTTTATACACAAGGTTGTCCTGTTTCGTGAAGTTTACAGAAAGTGCCTGCTGTACAGTCTCTGCAGAGATGGACTAGGGTGGTCCTGGGCCTCAGCGCTCATGTAGAGACGGGAACCAGGCCCCACATTGGGATGCTCTGATCAGCAGCCTAGCCTGCTCTTTTGGGGCTTTGCCCATCTGCCAGGAGGAGGTGCCTAGAATTAGAGACACTAATTAAAATTAAAGGCAGATTAAGTGATGAAACTCGAGATCCAGAGATATTGGTAGAAAGGCTAAGAGACATATCCTAAGCTGTGTTGGACACATTGTGCTGTGTTTGACATAAGTATCCAAGCACCCCTCCCCTGCAGACACGAGGCCTGGCTTAGAACAGACAGCCACACAGCTCTGCCTGCCGTCGTTTGGCTGTCTGGAGAGGCAGCAGTTGTGGGGAAAAGGGCTGAGTTGGTGCGCTCACAGGGGCCAGCAGGCTCAAGTGAGTCTCTTGCTGGAGGACCATCTCACGGAGCATTAAAACTACTATTGTAGCATTAAGACTACAATGTTACCAGTCACACAGGTGGGACCACCACACTGCAGGCATCTCTTAAGGACAGAATGTCATGTGGTATGTGACTGTACCTACCCCACCCGAGACACAGCACTCACCTCATTGAAATGGACATCCTGCATCCCAACGTCTTCCATCATGGAAGCTTCTTCATCGATGTTTGGCGTGATGACCCGGAAGGCGGTACATCCCTGTCTGAACATGCCTAGGCAGAGAGAAACAGTGGGGAGCTGTCAACCTGACTGAAGCTGGAACTCTTGGGTTCTTCCTGCCCTGTACATTTCTCGGTTGGAATCTGGATCCTCCAACCCTCCATATTCAGTTTGCTTCATGTCTGAAGCAAACAACTGAGGAGGAAACCCTCATGTCTGCCCAGCGTCCACACAGGAGGCTGGGGACCAGCCTGTCTTCTCGCCATCCATTTCCCCACATTTAACCTTCACCTGCCTCACTCTGCTTCTCAACTCTTTTTTAATCTTTTAACCCACCTTAATTAAAATCCATTCAATCTTCAAAGAACCCATAGGCTGCCAAATCATAACTGAGTCAAGCCAGTGGTAGCCGAATGAGGAAGCGTTTGGTCAAAGGATCCATAGTCAGATACCAAGAAAAAGAAAGTAGCCAAAGCCAATGGAAGAGAAGTAAGCAGCCCCAAATCAAAGTTTCCTTCAAGCAGCTATCACCTCACCCGTTCAGGCCGGGGATAACCCCCAACTCGGACTGGGGCCCTCCCGACTGCCTCCAGCAACAAAGATAAGCCAATAGTCTCATCTGCCAGCTGAGGGGCTGCCTGGGAGAAGAGAAGCCTTCTCGATTTAGGAACCAGAAAGCCACAGTTCCAGGGTCTCAGCATCTGATACTCCCAGCTGACAACCTAAGTGAGATCAGCATCTGGGGTAAGGGTCACAGGTCAGCTCGGACACAGGGACACAGTTTTAAGCTGGTTCAACATCAGCTGTGTGACGTGTTTAGATGAGGAAGAATTTGAAATGTTCGGCCACTCTGGTTTGAGGTGATCCTTCGTGAGTTTAGGAAAAAGAAATGCAGGGTATTTTGAGATCAGGCATTGAGAAAGCAGAGACAATTCCTGCGGACGTCGGTCCAGGTTCCCAGTCAACCCCGAGGTAGCCATTTCCATCACAGTCCTCATAAAGCCTTGCTTTGATCTGGCAACAAGGAAAGCAAAGAATCCCCCAAGTAAAGCTCTCCTTGGGGAACTTGAGGATACATTAATACACCACAATTAAGACGAATAAAAATCAACCACTAGTGTTTAGGCCAATGGAAGAGCAGAAGTGCCAACCAAACGCTTTCCTCTTGGGGAACAGAGCAATGGCTGCAAGGGACACGGAGAGCCCGGTGAGAGAAGAATGCAGAATTGACAGAAACCACCAGAGCCCTGGAACAGCATGTGAACCGAGCGGATGGGGACCCTTGGGAGCTGGGCGACCCTCAGGCTCACCTCCCCAGCTCTTCCTCTGGTACATGTTATGGCTGTAGGGGAAGACAGACGGTTCCCGCTGGAGCGCTAGGTCAGCTTCTAAACACGAGGAAACGCATTACCCGGTAAAATGTCTCAGCAGGGAATACTATATGAACATGGCCCCTTTGTTTCCTCTCTCATCCTGACTGTGAGACGTTTCACACCCTTGGCATCTGCCCCTTGATCACGCCTCTCACTTCGTAGAATCTGTAGAACTGCTCCTCGCTAGCCTGGACCAGGCACGCATAGTTTTCAGTATCATATGTGCAGACTACTGGCGTTCCTAGAACCCCAGTATTCCAGAACAAGAGGCCACCCTTGAGGGATGATCCAAGTAACTGGTGTTTAACCAGGAGCAATCATGAATGAACTCATGGGAACAAGGGTGTAACAATAAATGCAGAGCATAATCTGTACCCCGACCTTTTCCCACGCTAAAGTCAACAGGGCTGCATTCCAGAAAATAAGTCCAACAAATTCCCGTTAGAACTGTCACTTGATTGATAACAGTTCTGGTGAGAATTATCTTAAGGGAAAATAAAGTCACGTCGGCTCTGTATTAGTTGGTCAGGAACGGCTGGGTGCAAAGCGCATTAGCTGCTTCTTGCAGAACGGTGTGAGGCTAGGACAGCAGCAGGTCACATTCTCTTCTTCACACCGGCACCATCTTGCTTTGCCCACGGAGGCAATCAAATGCTCTGACTGGGAATAAAGCAACCAGCATGCCCGTGTGCGTGCAATTCCTCGCCTCCAGATTTGCCCGCACGGCCTCACTCCTTACCTTTCCGCATGAGATACTCTGCCACCAAGGCTGTTACGTGGACGTAGCACATGGCCGCCTGTCACAGGAGACAAACACAGGTGGCTCAGAATCGTCACCTAGAATCTAGTGTCTTCAGAATAGACCTGTTAGTGACAGCTTTGTGGAAAGAAGTGGAGCTGCTTCACACAGGAACCAACACTTAGGAGTTGAAAAGTTGGGGAAATTTACATTACTGTATTTTACCATAAAAGACAAAACCAGCATTTTGACAATTATACCACTTGTCTCAACGCAAAACAAGAAGTATTTAAAGAAAAAGTTCTCTTCCCAGACCCACATTTCAGGGGCTAAAAAAATTTTCCTTTCAATTTTATTTCTAAACATTTGTTTTTCTCTCTGTGTATGTGAGAGAGAGGGGGGAAGAGAGAGAGAGAGAGAGAGAGAGAGAGAGAGAGAGAGAGAGAGAAAGAGGGGGCAGAGAGAGGAAGAGAGGAAGAGAGGAAGAGGGAGAGGGAAAGAGAGAGAGAGGACCAAACCCCACCTCTACGTGTGTTCAGGTACCTGTAAGAGGGACCTGGATGCCTTGGCGCTGGAGTCGTAGGTGGCTGGCTCTGTGGCTGTGTGGCGCTCAGGGTGGGCATTGGGAACTGAACTTGGATGCCCTGGGAGGGCAGTATGTGCTCTTAACTGATGAGCCACCTCTCCAGCCCATTTTCTTTCAACGTGAAGAATGAAGGCTATATTTTTTTTCAATTCCCAATCAGAATCTGGGCTGGGGCGCAACTCAGTTGGAGTGTGTGTGGTTGGCATCCCTTAGCTTTAGGTGCCCCCTGCCCCAATCACAAAGGTCAATACTATGAAAGCCTTAAATGAAAGGACAACAAACAAATCCTTTCGCTAAGCTGTCCAGTTATTATCAAAACTAAAGGCAAGTGTTTCAAGTGAGGCCGTGAGGTCCTAGCACGAGGCACTGCCTTCATCACCTGTACGGCAGCCACCATGTGGTTTCTTTAGGTAGTGAATAAACATCTACAGAAGATGTCTGTGCAGTTGGTGCTCTGACATGTGCTAAGCCTGCGGAGGAAAGCTTCTGGGAGTTACATTCATCGTGCTATCCAACTGTAACGGGCAGAGTTCACACGTTACATGGTATGCCTGTTTTTGTGGCACACAGTTGGAGAACAGTCTGCTGTGGGATAACCCTTCTGCAGGCTGTGAATGTGTGTTGTTCTCATTGGTTGATAATAAAGCAAGGCAGAATAAGGGCATGCTGGAAAGTCAAACTGAAAATACAGGGAGGAAAAGGGGTGGAATTGAGAGAGGTGAGCAGGTGCCAGAGGAACGAGATGTGCTGGAGAACAGGTAAAACCATGAAGCCATGTGGCAAAATGTAGATGAATAGAAAAGGGTTAATAAGTTGTAAGAGCTATTTAGTAATAAGTCTGAGCTATAGGCCAAGCATTCTGTAATTAATACAGGCTTTTATATGATTATTTGGGACGGGGTGGTCAAGACAAAAGGAAAGCTCTGGCCCCGTTTACAAAAGACACAGAATGATGGCTTTCTGAGCAAGTGCACGACACCAACTATGGTGGCAGCAATGGGCACTCGCATGAACAGACTGCCTTGGCCCCTTATTTACAGAGTGTATTGGGTTATACAGTATCTCCCCAGAATCATGGCCACCCTGGGACCTTGTGATGGTTATTTTTAAATGTCAAATTGCCATGACCTAAAACTACGTGGGAAGAGAATCTTACTGAGGACCCATCTAGATCAGACTGGCCTGTGGACACGTCAGCAGGAGACTGCTTGACAGGAGACCCTCTCAGAATGTCAGCAGCACCATCTCCTGGTCCGTCCTGAGCTGTGTATACTCGAGTGGGGGAGCTGAGCAGCAAGCAGGCAGGCAGGCAGCCTTGGTGCATGGGTTTCTCTCTGCTCTTGACTGTAGCTGTGTTGTGACCAGCTGCCTGAATTCCTGTCTTGATTTCCCTCTTAATGATGGGCTGTGACCTGGAGATGTATTTTCCTTGCCTGAGCTGCTTTTGGGTATTTTCTCATGGCGACAGAACTACAACAGAGAATGTGGCCCCATTTGGACTTAGGGCTGTTGTTGTTAGCTAAAATGAAGTCACATTAGTCCTGGGTGGGCTTTGAATTCAGCATCACTGACCCAGAGAGGAGGATTCCGTGTGACAATGGAGGCAGACTGGAGAGATCTGCCCACAAGGCAAGGGACACCGGGGAGTGCTGGCGACATGAGCACCCAGGAAAGAGGTCACGTTCTCCCCGGGATGCTCAGAAAGCAAGCACTCCAACACCTAGACCTGGGACCTCTAGCTTCCCCCACCGTCAGGGGAAAATGTCTGCTTGTACTAGTTTGTGGGGTCTGAGTGAACACAGACTACAGCTGAAGCTGGAAGGGGCTCTTCCTGCTTATGAGAAACCTGGGCCACAGAAATCATGTAAAACGTCTTAAATTCTGAGAGTTATAAAAATATTACTATCGTGACTTTCTTTTTATGACAGCCATGGTGTAGCCTAGGCTGCATTTATGGTAAAGAGGAAGGCACCGCGTATGTGACAGCATACCGTGATGAACAGTGACCAAGCTTGCAGACTCAGAATCCTAATCACGAAAATAGCCATGGAGACGTTAAGGTCCACAGTGCACACCCTCGCTGTGGTGACACTGGAAGACGCGTCCAGCCACAAATCCTGAGTGGTAGTTCCACGGGAACACAGAACCTGCGTGTAGTCACTGGTTCCCTTGAATTTCTCATGTTCCATAGGACACCAACAAGTCACAATGGGGTTAGAGAAGATGGTGCAATGACCCAGAGCTAGGAAACGTGTGGCCCTGGATCTGAAGTTTCTCCCTCACACCTATTCCCAGCCACGCTGTCTACATACCAAACTGTGTCTGCTCTGAACAGATGGGATTGTTCCAATACCTGCTCCACATCCACAACAGGAGAGCGGGGGTGCCCTACAACAGCAGGATCCTACCATGGGATCAAGACACGGAGGAGTTTTGGGGCAGGAAAACATACTTCAAAGTAGCAAGCAACTACATAAATATGCAGGTGTCCGCTTGTCATCTGTTTCCAGCGATCAAAATGCCCAGACAACTGTGAACCACCCCAAACCCAGAAGTACGTGTTTAAGGTATCATGTGTTTTCACTGGCTTCCTTTGATTAATGGTATACTTTTTCTCAAAAGTACCTTCAGAGAATAAAACGAGTACAGTTGTTTCTCAAAAACTCAGGCAGGCAGGGCTACCTACTTCTGAAAGATCCCCGTTTTTCACGTGGATCCTCGCCATACTGTCCAGCCATGTCTTTCTGAGCTCGGGGGTACTGGCGTAGGACTTAGCCAGGCTGTACTGGAGGTCCACCAGCATCTCTGGGTCGCTCTCATGCTCCTTCATCTGGGCTGTGGCCATCAGGACTGTGCGGATCCTCTTGGTCAAATCTTTCACATCAGAGGCGAAGCTGGTGTGCTAGACGAAGGGGGNAGAAAGGACTCGTGACTTTAATCCGCCTTCTCCCTGACGCACGCACACATCCTGGGACGAGGAGAAAGGGAAGCTACTCACTTTGATGAGCCGGTCGCTGTTGGCACAGTTGTTGATGATGGACAAGGACTGCTGGAATCTGGTCCCTCCAATGCCAACCACGTCTGCAATCAGCTGGCTGACAGAAATGATGACCTGAGGCACGGAAACACGAGCACATCAATTTACCTTCAGACGACGTCAGGCTCAGCCTCTGGGTTCAGTTAGGATGTGCATGGACTCAGAGTGAAGGTGATGCGTGCGGTGGGGACCACACCAGTGTGGGGAGCAGGGGCCGAGATCTCTCTTTTCTAAATCACTTTCAAGAATCATTTATGATTGTCTTCCTAATGTATTTCGCTCATGAAGTGTTAAAGGTGAATCAGAAGAACAAGAGGCGGAGGTATCCGCACAACTCGGATTTCTACTTACCCACTGCACTCTGCAGTAAGGGGGGGCCCTATTCTCCCCTCAAGTGCTTGGAGCTTATGTGGAAAGTTCTTTGCTCTTTTTTTTTTTTGAAACAGAACATGTGGGTGTTAACTATATGAAGGGCAATCTGCCATTTCTGGAGTCTATGGATAGCATGGCCTTAACTCAGGCATTTGAGATCTGTTTGGGATCATTTCTATTTTAATAAATAAAGCTTTCCTGAAGATCAGAACACAAAACAGTCACACTAGTCAGCCATACAGGCCAGGAGGTAGTGCATGCCTTTAATCCCAGCAGCCACATTAGTCAGCCATAGAGGCCAGGAGGTAGTGCACGCCTTTAATTCCAGCACTAGAGAGAAATATAAGGCAGGATGAGACAGGGACTGGCTTCGCTTTCAATCTGAAGATTTTATAGAGGTAAGAGATCTCTAGTGGCTTGGCTGCTTTGCTTTTCTGATCTTCCAACTGAACCCCAATATCCGTCTCTGGGTTTTTATTATTTGCACTATAGGATCAACTTTCCCTTTCCTTCACAGGACGCAAGCACAGCAGTGGAGAATGCCGACGGAACCCCCTTTTCTTTCCTGTCTCACCAGCCCTCATCTAGAGGGCCATCTTCTCCGTCCTAGAGTGGACAATGCTCAGTGCGAACCCATTAGATCTGGTCTTAAAACCGAAGTTCAGGTGGGTCTTCCAAACATGAAAAGATCTGGATGTATCATGGCACTTCTGTAAATTCTCACCTGTGTTCTAAACATGAAGGGGCTTCTCTAGTTCCCCAGATGGGTGATTCCCACGGTGGACCCATAACTTGAGAAATGCCTACTCAGGCCTCTTCAACTTATAACCCTTCCTCATCCTCAGGTCCTCTGAGAAGCCAACCCTGCTCCCCAGAATCCCTAACCAGATGCTCTTCCTGGACTTCTCAAGTTCCTCGATGGGAGCACCGGCCAACCACACTGCAAGGGCCTTGGGTTTATCTGAGGACTCCCTGAACGCACACACTCCATGAGGGCCAGGAGAGGATCTGCTGTTCTGTTCATGGACACAGTCATTAACTCTAGCGCATTAGGTCTATGGACGCCACTACGTTAACAAAGGAACAAATGCAGATTGAGAAGGTTCTCCTGTCACACGTACATAAAAAAAAAATACGTATCTGTGAAAACAGAGTTCTTGCTATTATCTTAGCTGGTTTTAAGAGCAGAGAATTTTGGATGTTTTAACTGGGCACACATGAGGGGTACTCATGAACAGAAGACAGGAAAGTCTACTTTGGGGGTTTCGTGTTTTAAAGATATTTAATATTAAGCACCTTGTGCCAACAGACTATCAGTTAGTTCAATATTGATTCAATACTTAGCTATCAAGCTACAGATGGAAGATAACCCAGGCCAGGATCTTACAGTATGGAGGTTGAAACAAACATAACCAGAATATGTGACTTCTCAACCCTCCACTCGGCCTTTTACAGTCGTCATGAGGAGGTGTCAGTCAATGTGAGCCTCAACGAGACGGGATTCCACAATGCTCCTGCGCCCTGGCGGAATGAAAGCACACACCTGTAAGTGTGTCCGGACAAAGGACTTCTTCCCCGTGTAGTCGAAGTTGTTCCTCATGAGGAAGTAGAGTAGCTGGGACGCGTCGGTCCGGATGGAGCCGAGCTTGGAGTTACAGCACTTGAGCACCTCATAGCACAGCGAGGCGCACATGTCTGCTCGCCCCTCGTAGAATGTTGAGGGGAACTAGAACAAAACACAGGGCAGGCAGGCCAGTGAGGTCAGCGCTGCAGGCAGATGGCGGGAAACCTGTCACCGTCAGTACGACCACGACCTCGAAGTGGCTTACCTTGTAAATCAAGGACCTTAAGGCAGTAAAGACATTTTTTAAAGCCATTTCTGACTGGTGTTTTTGAAGAAAACACAGGTAGACGTCAAAAACTTTCTTCATGAGAGGATTATGACCATGGTCAGCCAAGAGCTGGTTCTGAAAGACACGCATTGACATTGCTGTTACAGAGACACGCCTAACATCTCGAAGACATGTCATACGATGGACAGCCTCAAAGACTGTATCTTCCGAGCATAGGGATAAACCAGTTCTGCTACAAGTGCCCCAAGGAAAGCACAAAATGCTCTTGTAGGCCAAGCAGGTCCATCAGAATACTGACCACTGGGGCAGGTTTCTAGAAAACCGCAGTGTGGTTTACAGGCTCAGTCCTGACTGTTTCCGCAGACTTATTTGTAAGTACGTATCATCATCACAACTGACTCTGGATGTGATATCTTAATTCTAATACGGGAGTGTCATTACAGGCGTCCGTGAACTCCGTGAACTGATGGGTGGGGAATGATACTGAATCTTGTCCTCCCCAAGTGATGTCCTTGCCCAGCCTGGTTTCCTGAGCATTCAGCTAAGCTATAATCAAACATTTTGGAGGGACAGCATGCACAAGCTTTGGTCAGGCATCACACAGGTAAACTGAGCCCCGACAGTCTCGTTTGTATCTTGTGTTCCGACTGTGACAAACTAAGGTCAGAGACCACAGAACAGAGAGAGGAGGTAGGCACGAAACCCCACCCGGAGTCACAGAGCGATTGCCAGGGTTAGCTGCAAGGAGAGGGAGAGACACCCTTGGTGCCCCTGGACTGTAAGTAGCCTTTCTGCCTGTGCGCCTGCTCTGCACAGGCCCTTCCTCCGAAGTCTCCTGCCTCTTCACAAGGCAGGGTCCAGGCAGAGAGCAAAGAGACATGTTGCCACTGCTGCTCTGGCCTAAAGGATTTGCGCTTGGCACACATACAAGGCACATGGCTGAACATAACCACACTAAAAACCTTCAAGGCCTAGACTCTTACATTAAAATGAGAGGGGGGGAGAGGGAGAGAGAGAGAGAGAGAGAGAGAGAGAGAGAGAGAGAGAGA
>LOEQ01002608.1:47367-58402 GCA_001685075.1 Bramus lutescens | reverse complement strand
AAGGAAGGAAGGAAGGAAGGAAGGAAGGAAGGAAGGAAGGAAGGAAGGCTCACTTGGAAATAAAATTTTTACATGTCTGAAACAAGAGTACTTGAAGGTAGAAACCCGTCTCTACCTAGGACCTATGGAGGTGTTCGTAAGGTAAGGAATTAGCTTCCTGTTAGATAAGAGGAAATAAATGAGACACTAAAAGGACTCTTTGGACTTGTCATCTTACGAACAAACAAGCCTTCAGTGGAGAAAGTCCAGGTTTTGCAGACGGTTTCAGAGGAGATGCTTGGCACTGTGCTTGGCAGCTGTGGGAGCACAAGGCTGAAGACCAAAGCCCAGAACACCACTACTGCAAACCACAACAGATGCTGCAGATTTCAGTAGGAGAGGGGGCACATGCAGGCTGAGACACTTCTACACCGGATGGATGGATGGGAGGATGAATGGATGGGAGGATGGATGGGTGGGAGGATTGATGGGAGGATGGGTAGATGGATGGATGAAAGGATGGATGGGAGTATGGATGGGAGGATGGATGGATGGGAGGATGGATGGGAGGATGGATGGATGGGAGGATGGATGGGAGGATGGATGGATGGGTGGGTGGATGGATGGATGGATGGATGGATGGATGGATGGATGGATGGGAGGATGGATGGGAGGATGAATGGATGGGAGGATGGATGGGTGGGAGGATTGATGGNGATGGGTGGGTGGATGGATGGATGGATGGATGGATGGATGGATGGATGGATGGGAGGATGGATGGGAGGATGAATGGATGGGAGGATGGATGGGTGGGAGGATTGATGGATGGGAGGATGGTTAGATGGATGGATGAATGGATGGATGGGAGTATGGATGGGAGGATGGATGGATGGATGGATGGATGGGAGGATGGATGGGAGGATGGGTGGATGGGGGATGGATGGATGGATGGATGGGAGGATGGATGGATGGATGGATGGATGGATGGATGGATGGATGGGAGGATGGGAGGATAGGTGGGAGGATGGGTGGATGGATGGTTGGGTGGATGGGTGGATGGATGGATGGATGGGCAGACGAATGATAGACCAATGAATAAGCCATGCTCAGTTTTTCTAATTCTCTTAGCTGTCATATTTTTAAACATCTTTGCTAATGGCCCAAGTTCACCCCCTCTCAGGCAGCCTGGAGACGATCTTGATGATTACAGATGTGTTATGCGACACACATGTAAACTCTTCCCCCCTTCCTAGCGTTACTATAAAGTAAACGCAAGGCTGGCTGACCCCAGAACTGCAGACTGCCACAAGAATGGGTGAAAACCTTATGAAGAAATTGTAACACCTTTCTATAGGGAGAGAAAAGAAACGCATGCCATGACCACGTGGTAATTATTATTCTCTCTAAACAATCACAGCTCACAGCGGAGGTGGAACGCGGAACTTGGGTGGAAGAGGTCAAGAAGTGGACACTGTACCCACCATTCTGGGGTTTTCAAACCCGACTCCAAATTCTAGGCCTGATTTAAGGCAAACGAATGCAGTGATTCAAAATTGACCTGCTTATTCTGTCCTCACATGTGTGTGTACATGTGCATGTATGAAGGTGTGAACATGTGCATATATGCAAGTGTATACATGTGCATGCATGCATGCAGGTGTCTGTGTTTGTGCCCTCACCAAGGGAATTACTTTATTTTTTTAATTTCCAAGTACTTTTAAAAAACTATTTTAAATACTGCCTATTTATTTCAGAAGTTAATACAGCAATGTCACTTTCACAGGGAATGACTTCAAAAATTATTTTTATTTTAGGCTGCTTTGCCTGCATGCATGTATACCTGCCCACAGAGGTCAGAGAGGGCTTTAGATCCTTCGGAAATGAAGTTACAGACAGCCGTGGGTGCTGGGAACAGAACCCAGATCCTCTGCAAGAGCAACCCATGCTCCTAACCCCTGAGCTATCTCTCCAGCCCACAGGGAATGAGTTTTTAAAGATCTTAAACAGCCAGGCTAAAACAAAGTTTGGTTCCCATCTCTTCCACTTGGACAGAGCAGGAGAAACGGGATCTGTGAACCTAGGAGGTTTGTCCTCGAAAGCAGGAGGAATCTCAGGGCGACTGTTATCTAGGAATCGGTTCTAGGAGTTCTCACTTCATACTCTGAAGACATTTGAGGGACTTGTTCTCGGGATGCTTGGTAATGTGACTTCTTCACATTTGCCGGAAGGACAAGCCCCAGATCTAAAGCCGTCTGGAGGCTCCCTCCTGGGTAGCAGCTGCTACAGCATCCAGAACAAAGGCCAAACCTAGAGGCAAACCTAGTTCCCAGGTGGGGCTTCCCCGGAAGATGTTCCTACAAAGATCAAGGGTCAGTGCTGTTAGACAGAAGCACAGAGAAAGACAGTGTAAAAAAAGATGCTGTGGTCACCTCGGAAGAAGTGGATTTGGGTCTGGAAATGCAATGAAGAATGAAAGAGACCAGATCCGTCCGTCACAAGCCCCTTCCAGAGCTGCACCCTGCATGTGCAGCTCTACAGGTCCATTGCTGCCGTGCGGGTCACGCTAAGGAGACCAAGGAATCTCAAACGCTCATTGTGGCTTGGTCACTTCCACAAAGTCTGCAAGGATTCCTTGTGGTCCTGTCAAGTACTGGCCAGAGAAGACAGAGCATTAAGACTTCCGGACACAGTGCTAGGTGTAGACTCATCTCCTTGGCCCTGAGAGTGCATTTTAAAGGACGGAGACCACAGTACAGCTAAGCCAGCTAGAACAACAGCAGCACGCGTTCTCCATGGCAACCACTCTACACACTGCATTAACTTTTCATCCCCGATGATGAGCTTAGCGATAAGGCTGCAGGAGCCACGGCAGCTAAAAGACCCGAAGTGGGTAACCAGGTCATGGTGGAGCCCAGATGTAAAGCCACACCTGCTCGAGCTAAGCTACTGCTGGGACCGTTCCGGCAAACCCACCAAAGGTCACTCCCCTGCTCACATCCGCGGCTTAGCGTCTGTACAGGGCAGGGCAGGAACATGAACCGTCCCCAAGAGTTGACACTGGTGGGACATTTATCATGGTTGTCCCTCTGCATTTAATACGTATCAGCTTTTAATCCATAAATCTTTATATATATAATAAAATAATATGTAATAATATATTATATAATAATATATATATAGTTATATAGAGAAAGGGGTGATATAATCACAAAGATTATCCATAAAAACAAATGTGCTCCAGGACTGGGACTGGTAGTGTAGGATACACTTAGACACCGGCACGGGCTTTCCAATGTCACAATCTACTCCCACTGCATCGTCTTCTCCATAACGATGCACTAACACGAGAGAAGGTGAGAACCCTGACTCAGGAGGCATGATTCAGTCCTGTGCGTTTAGCGGGTGAGAGGCCCGTCATTTCCCGCCCCATGAATTTGGAGCGTTAGAGGGTGGTACAACCACTAGTCACATCAGGATGCTTCACTTATGTAGGTTAGCAGAGGGGGACCCAGAGGGAGAACCAGGCTGTGGACCCCCTATGAAAACCCTTTGGATATGTACACCATGCTCGCATCATCAGTATCTGTATCAAGCTGCAACTTAATTAGTCAGACTATAGATAGGTGCATTTTCTCACAGACAGACTTCTCTACTGGAGGAGTCTTGATTTATGCCGTCTGCTTTTCTCCCCATGAGGCTGTTTTTCATATGGAGGAGGAAAAAGGTACAGGACAGACGATTTCTGAAAACCGATTTTTAGGATCAAATGCCAGCTGCAAACTACCTCCTTCGGCATTATGAACAAGACTGTCACACCTCACCTAGCCTGCCAGCATTACTGGTGAATCTTCCTCTCACCCCCATAGCTGCAGACAGCCCACTTCTAAAAGTGTAGATAATCCAATCAGATGTAAAAGCCAATTACAGAAAACACTTTGAACAAAAGGCAAGACAGCAGTTATGTTGGTGTGAGCCCGGTTAGGATCCACAAGAATCCTGATTACAGTGCCTGAGAGACTGAGGTGGTGAAACGTCACGACCAGGAAAATACCCCAAAGTCCGAGTCCTGATTTATCATTAACGACTTGTGAGAATAAAGACAGTTTGAGTAACAAAGGACGAAACCATAGGAGCAAGGGACATTACCAATGCCGGAGATGGCGCCCAAGAGGTCTTTGTGCAGGCTGTGGTCAAGGGTATTTCCCTTCTGTGGCGTCATGAGTGGATTCCCGGCTGGCATAGCAAGGGGCTCATCCTTCACAATCTGCCAAAGGGGGAGAGAAGAAACTATTAGAGATGGCCGAACAAGCCTCGTGGACTGATCTTCAAGCGTGCAGGCAAGACACACAACAGCTGGACACGCTCAGCATTTTGAGTGGGTGGGTCGATGCATACGACATACAAGAGAGGAGTGGGCAGAGGGATCAGGGAAGGAGAGCACAGAGGAGGCCAGGGACACTACGGTGAGGCGGCAGAGAAAGCCTGCTCTCCTGGTTTCACCTATCTCTTCTCCGGCCCAGACAGCTCTTCCATCTCGTCCTTGCCACACTCCCACTTCCGGTCTTTCTGGACTCACTGAGGCCTTTCTTCCTGCCGAGGGAAGGTCTCCCTTCTACTCCTGCCTGCAGTAATAGGTTCTCCTGTCCTTGTACGTAACAGGCATCAGCTACAGTCTCTGAATGCTCCGATAGGAGCTCACTGTCAGGGGAGAAACTGTACTAATTTTAAAGATATCAAGAAAGAAGGTGGATTTCATTTTCCCCAGGATTAGATCGGGACAGGCAGATCACGCGCTATCCTGAATTGTTCTGCTCAGAGAAGCAATTGGAATCGAAGGACACACATGTGGACGGTAAACCAGGAGCATGTCAGATCAGTGAGAGAGGCTGGGGAGGAAAAAGTTTACACTGATGGAAACAGAAAAGTGAGTGCTACCAACCTGGATCCTCTTAGGATAAAATTGGAGGGTGAAGAGTGTACAGGTCAACAGAGATGGCTCAGGTTAAGAGCACTGGTTGGTTTTCTGGAGGTCCTGGCTTGGTTCCCATCACCCACGTGGTGGCACACAGCCTAACTCTAGTTCCAGAGGCTCCAACACCCTCCCTTTGGCTTCCATGGGCACAACACACACGTAGATGAAGGCAAAATACCCATACACATAAAAACAAACAAATACCAACCAACCAACCAGGGAACTCCCCAAGGGTATGCCATAATGACAAAGAAGCCAGTTTAACAATGGAGCTGGCACACTGTCAAGATTATCAGGGCAAAGGTTCCAGTGATGTCTGTTAAAGTCATTAGCAGACAGCCATTGAGCCAGGAAAAGAGCCCTTGGAGAAGGAAGACTATATTTTGGTTTATGAGGTTTTGATAAATTTTAATAATAAGAAACAGATTGAGGAGACAGCTTTGGGTAAAGTGCTTCCCAACCAAGCACAAGGACCTGAGTTCAGATCCCTAACAAACATGCAAGAGTTGGCATGGTGCCATGTGTTTACGACCCAGGCTGGGGGAGGGAAGCGGATTTCACAAACTCTCCAGACAGTCAGTAGATCAGTAAGTGAGGGGCAGGTTCAGTGAGAGACCCTATAGTTCCCCCAAAACCGTGGAGAGTAACTGAGGAAGATGATGACCTCTGTCCTCTATAGGTGTGCATATACACACATATCTGTGCACATGTACACACACACACGCATACGCACATGCATGCATCTGTGCGCATTCTACATGCATCTGTGCGTGCACACACACAGGTATCTGTGCACATACCACATACCTCTGTGCACACACACTGGGAACACTTGCTTTTCATTACAAGTTAATAAGGGAAAATCCTTATTTGCAATTGAGTTATGACAATAAACTGGATGTTCATGCTTTAAAAATGTCAAATTCTAGGACGATTCAAAAAAATCTTTATTTTATGTGTAGGGCTGTTTGCCTGCATGGCCCATGCTCCTCTTCCTGTCATCACTGTCTTAAAGCCTAACAGAGACAAAGAGGAGCTCCAAGAGGTGGCTTTACAGAATGGGCACGGGGTGGGGTCAGACCTGAGGCCTAACTGGGCAGAGTGCTGGGACAGCGGGCATGCGCCACCATGCTCATTTCATTGAGCAGATGGGATTGGGCTATTCATAGAGCCAGGCTTGATTACTGATTGATTCCATCTTAGTCAGAATGTAATTCCCCAGGACTGGTTGGACACCTCGGGGATTAAGAGCACTGGCCGCTCTTCTAGAGGACCCAGGTTGGGTTCCCAGCAACACGTGACAGCTCACAACTGCCTCTCACTCTGGTTCCAGGGGAGCTGATGCCCTGTTTGGGCTTCCACAGGCACTGCATGCACATTTCATACATACGTGTGGGCAATGTACATCACACATATGTGTGGGCAACACACACACATATACACAGAGATGGCATCCTAGGTGGGCCCTCAATTCAGCTCTAGTGTCGTTACAAGAAAAGGAAAGGGGGTGGGCTCACAAAGACAGAACGCCACGTGGGGACAGAGGCAAAGGCGAAAGAAAGTCAGCAGCCGCTGCCAGCCAGGCCAGAAGTGAGGAACCACCTCTCCCTGCAGCCTCCTGCTCCGCTGCTCAGAGTCAGAGTCAGCAGCACACAGGTACAGCAGCCCAAGCGCAAGGAGAGGCGTAGGCCCCGGCTCTGCTTACGTACATTGCCTGGGTTCACAGGGAAGGGCGACACATCCCTCACGTTGATCCGCTGGACGTTTTCAATGAGCAGCCCGAACAGAGGCAGGTAGAGAGTGGCTATCCTTGCCTGGTGACTCTGAAAAAGGAGGGATCCACTAAGTGTGTTCCCTGGCTCTGAGCGACAGATGCAGACCAAGTTACACTGGCTGCGGCTTTGATTTGGATTTTTCCTGTCAGCAAAAAGCTGTCAACAGGATTTATCTAATTGCTTATTTCCCTTTACCACTGGAAATAAAGGACATTTATCCTCGCACGTCCCTCCCCTGGGAAGCACTCACCCTCGAAGCGTATCTGTCATCAAAGGAATGTTTTATCAGCAGGTTCTTGAGCATGCTGACAGCAATGACGCGGACCTCCCGGAACTCCTGGAGGGCAGTGCCCACCTCCCTGAGCAACAATCCCACCAAGAAGTGGTTTCTGCAGAATTCATCCGTTAAGGAGTAGTCGAGCTGGAGATCTGGAAAAAAGAGGCAGATGGCACTTAGGTTCAGGAGGGTCCAGGGGTGCCTGAGCCACATAAGAATGTCACCCGACTCCACGTCCGCCGTCGTGTGGCTACAGGTGACGAGACGACCTCATGCAGAAAGACGGGCGATTCTGCCAGGTTGACCCAACTCTTAACACCTCAGATGCCAACAGGAAAACCAAACTAAAATACAAATGGCCACCCTGAGTTCTGAGTGTGGGACTGGTTTTAGTACCAAATTTTAGAATAGACAACAGCAATCCTATTAAAAATGCTTGTGACAGTGTTTTAAAAAATGAAGCTATCGTTCAAACAGAATGGCAAAAGATGGATGTTTTAAACAAACCCACATCATTAAAGAATTAACGCATATGTTTTTAAATGCCATCTACTTCCTGAGTAAATCCATTCCCTGGCATCCATGCAATAAAACCAATATATGTTAAATGACATGGCAGCACCTGACCCGCCGACTCCGCTTTCATTAGACAAAGACACTATTTCTGCCGTCTTCTCTAAAGTGTCTCTCTTTAACTGAAACCACACAAAACACCAAAAACCACCCCAGTAACTCATGGAGCAAGCCACATGTTAAGGCTGAGGGCTCATCTGGAAGAGGAAGGGACAGACAGGAACCTTACTGAGAGGAGCCACTAAAATCAGTCACACTCATCCCCAAACTGCAGGAAGCACAGAGGGGATCATCCAAAACAGTCCTGCAGACCCTCCTTTGACTTTCAAAGCCTTTCTGATGGCTCCTTGTGAGTCTCCCCAACAAACCAACGGAAGCCCCTACTGTGCACGCACAGTGGCAGGGAGGAAGGCTATCTGTCTCTCAAGAATGACCATATTCATCTGCCTACCAAATACAGTTTCTGCAGACTTTAAGGCTGGGCTCCCCTAGATCTCTTAGGGAAGACAATGACTTCTGGTTTCGCTATGCCTGGCTCAGAGTCCAGTGCGGGACAAGTGGGTGCACAGTGCTCAGTCTCTTCAGACTCACAGGGTCCAGAGCAGTGCATGAGGACTCAGCATGCAGACACAAAAAGCTTATGAGGAAGCCCCGTGCGTGATGCTCCCGACGCCTCCACGGACAAGGGCTGTGCAAGTGGGGGGCTGTGATTTGGGGGTGAAGCGGGGCTTTGCTTGTTCTGTTTCTTAAGACAGCATGCCAGAGAATCTAGACACACCCACGGAGCAGGGAATCTCCGGGTGTGACAGCGGTGTGTCTTAGTTCCATGGAAAACAATTCACCCCTTTGTCAGAAATCGAAGACCTGATGAGATGTGCACAGATGCCTGAACGGCCTGAACGAAGCGTACGAAGCAGCTGAGTGATCACTTGCATTCCTTTTATTTTAACTGGAGGAAAATGCAAGGGCAAACGTCTGCCCCACACCTACCTACAGGAGTGTCATTTGACTCCACAGCTGACGAAAGAAAAGCTAATTCACAAGAGGGAAAAACAAATGCAGTAAATAAGAGAGAGTTCTGTTAAGTAGAAGAACTTTAAGATGAAAAACAAGTCATGATGTCTACATCCAATAAACCCAGACAAGCTTCTGACCTACCCTCCTCTGTATGGTTGTCTCTAGGTTTGCTGAAAGGCAGGTTCCTACGTAAGATTTTATCAGGGATGGTGCAAATGAAAATTTTGTACACACACACAAACATGCGCACCAAAACACTCATCCATTAATAAAGTCAAATTATGGGATAGCATTTGAATCAACACTTTTCTTCTAACAAACGATACAGCTCTCTTTATGAGATAGTGAACCATGTAGAGACAGCTTACCTTGGTATCTCTGGATCCTGCCTTTTCCAAATGGCATCGGCAAGTTCAAAGGAATATAGTGTTCATGGTTGCACACAACACGGAGAAACTCAAACTTGTACTCAAAGAGAGTCTGCAGGAAGAAATGCTTAGATATGAAAACCTCGCTGGATACTGTATACTGGATTCTAATAAGAATTAGAAGCAAAGTACACAAGCATTTAATGCTAGCTCCATGGCTCATGAGGACCAACCAGATATTTGTTTCACTATAGCATGGTTGCAGGGATTTGTGTGAAAACCAATAACACACTTCATTAAATAATGCCTTCAGCACACTTTAAGGCATTTATAATTTACACTTCTCATGTATAAAAAAGGATTTCAAGTAGCTTACACTTACACAGATTCAATACAATTTTTTAAAAAATCATTAAGCTGGAAGGTAACAAAGCTAATTCTGTCAGAAAGGCTGTAGCCTTTGGTCTTAGATGATCTGTGATCTATACCACACAGGCTTTGGGTTGTTAGATTATCCTAGGTGCTGAAGAACAAACACCATCAGGAGAGCCTGCCTCGTTCAGGGCTACTTGACCCCTAATACATTTATCCACACAAGTAAGTGCCAGCATATTCAAGGGGGGATGAAGTGTGCCTCTAGGGGAACGAAGGAAAATTCTGATGAGAATGGAGAGGCACAGGCGGGGTCTCGGATGTGAATGGGCCAGCCAGACTCAGGGAACAGTTCCCGAGGGCCACGCTACCTTCGGGTCTCCAGGAGCAAAGCAGCTGATGTAGTTGTTGATCTGCTTGAAGACGAAGCCCCTGTCCATGAAGGTGAAGCATCTCTGTGGGTCAACAAGCCAAGAGCCATTAGCTGAGACCCATGACTTGTAGAGCTTTGGCTTCCAGATTCTTCAAACAGTCACTGTTCCCAAGTTTATGCTTTGATATAAATACACACCCCCTACTTGTCAGAGGGTTTCCATTGTCACTGTTCTGGGTAGCTATTCAGAAAGCCCACCACAGAGGGTGCCCTTCCCTCTGGAGGTCCCCACCTTGGTGTCCTTCCCTCTGGAGATGCCCACCCTGGTGCCCTTTCCCTTAGGAGGTGTCCACCTTGATGAACACAGCGAGGCTATGATTGGCATTCTTAGATGCCTCCGGGTTATCTCGAAACTTCTGTGTGATGTGTGGCATCAGCATGTTGACCACGGTTTCTACCGCATGATGGTAGGAGGCTGGAAATCTCTGGTTTCGTAGTAACTGGAAGAGATCCAGAACAAACGATGCTTCAAGAGGTAACACTTAGGGTAGAGTTACCTCAACTCCAAGGCCATTAAAAAAAAAAAACAACAGAGTTCTAATCTAACTTGTCTGGAACTGAACAAAGTGTGTTAATCTCTTCCTAATGCAGTCTGGAAAGTCTGCTGAAGACACTATTTTATCAACACTTTTGGGAGCGGAAATCTCACCAGCAAAAAATTTAACCCAATTAGAAAAAAAATCAAGATATAGTATAGTATTTGAATCTGTATTATAAAAGTTCTCAGATTTGTCAAATATTTGGAACTGCTTTGACATGACAAAGAGAACCTTGATAATTTATCTAAGTGAGGATAGAAATTCTGATCTAAGCTTCGGCAAGAGAAGGGGCAGGAGCCTGTATTTCCTCTGAGCACTTGTATGCTAGGGCGTCACATTTCCCAGACACTATTATATTCTTTATTTAAAATTTAAAAAGCAAGCCTGTGTGTATGTGCATGTATATATCCTATAGTCTGTGTGTGTGCAGGTCAGAGAACAGCTTTTAGGAGTTTCTCTGTACTCCTATCGTCTGGGTTCCAGGGACTGAACTCAGGTCATCAGGCTTGGTGGTAAACGTCTTTGCCCACTGGCCCTTCTCAGAGAAAGCACAGGCTAGGCTTAAGCTCCAAGTATTAAAAACATACGCACTCCCTCTCCCTCCCTCTCTCTCTCTCTCTCTCTCTCTCTCTCGTGCGCGCGTGCGCACGCGCACACACACACACACACACACACACACACACACTGGCACATGTGCATGGCCAGTTTAAAGGGCACGGCCGTCTTCTGC
>LOEQ01002608.1:18182-35445 GCA_001685075.1 Bramus lutescens | reverse complement strand
CTGCACACAGCTGGGCCAGGCTAGATGTCCTACCTCTGCCTACACAGGATGCTGTCATAAGGGAGTATTGCCTCCTACAATGACTGAGAAGCTCTCTCAGGGTCAAGACTGTTGCGATCTGAGTGTGTCCTTCACAAAGCTTCTGTTAGAAACTTAATCCTCAATGTAAAATCAAGGAGGTGGGGTAAAGGAGAGGTGACCAGGCCATGGGGGCTCAACCTTCAGGAATGGACCATCGAGATTGCTACAGTGGGCTCCTTATGGTGGGAGTGGGCTCCTTATAAAATGACGGGTTTGTCTCCTCTCTACCACCCACCTCTTGCCCTGATCCTCTCCTAGCCCTATGAACTGTGAGAGAATACATTTCCATTCTTTATGAACGAGCCAGCTTCAGGTACCCCACTATTGTGGCACCCAAGAAGCCCAGCCGGGACAGCTTCTCTTGTGCCCAGCAGCTGGTCAGGAGAGCATGGGAGAAACCGTCCCCAAGCGAGAGGACACAGGCGGGCAGAGCTATCGCTGAGTTCACTCTGGCCCACTATCTAAAGCCACTTAGAGCTATCACTGTGATAGCATCCAGGTAGGAGCATCTGCACACAAGCTTAACACCCACCACCAGAAAGGAAACCCAATTTACTTCCAAAGTCATTTAAGAGTGACTAAGAAAGCCATCTGGTACCTTAAGGTATTTTACAAGTTCGGTCCCTGAGGCTTGGGCTCCAGATTCTGTTTTCTGACAGTACTGGAAGAAATTATGTAGATGCTGATCCTGGAGCGNAAAATCTGTTAGTATGCACTTCTAGAGACAGGGAACAAACAGAAATAGCTTATATTTATTGGCGCGCGCACGCGTGTGTGTTTGTGTGTGTGTGTGTGCAAGAATCCCAGTGCGTGTGTGTGTGCAAGAATCCCAGTGTGTGTGCGTGTGTGTGTGTGCAAGAATCCCGGTGCATCTGAGTACAAGTGTGAAGGGTTTCACACACCAGTGTGTATGAGGAGGTGGAAGAGGAACTAGGACTCCTCCTCTACCACTCTGCCTAACCCCTTGAGGTGGGGCTGGAAGCCATCAGGCCCTAGTCCCTCATGTCTCTGACACCCTTGGAACCGGGGTGATGGGCACACGTGAGATGCTTGGCTTGTTACATGGGTGCTTGTTACATGGAATCTGAACTCTGGCTCTCATGGTTTTGTACTGGGTGCTTTTAACCACTGAGTCATCCATCCAGCCCCATGAATGTTTTTTAAGATTATAAAATTGACCACATACAGGTGACAACTCAAGGATCCCACAGAGGAAAACTGTTGAACAATGTCAGACTATAAATTACTTGTCATGTACATCAGCACACATAAGCACCTTCCATGTACTCTTTTCAAGTAAAGGCCTATAACGTAAAAACACATTTACAGGGCACCAGGATCCTGTTTCACACAACTTGGTGGCAGAACAATCACGGGAATGAGACCGCCGACCCATACCTGAGTGTACACCGTGGAGACGAGGTGAGTGGAGACCTTCAGCAGAGGCTTGCCTCCTTCCACCCACTTAATTTCTGGACCACAATGCTGAAAGAAAAAGTGGGGAAAGACCCCAACAGATTAGCCATGTCAGCTGCACACAAGCGTCCATGGGGGCACTGGTGAGGGACCCAAGCCATCCATGGGGGCACCGGTGAGGGACCCAAGGCTCAAGGGCTCTGGAGGCTAGAGAGCTGTACCTGGGCACAGCAGGGCTGCAGCTGGGTTTGGATTTAGATTTGCCCAGTTCCTTCCTCTGGGCATACCGCCCTGCCTCCTGGGCTTTCTAAGTAGCTCGAGATGACAGTCCACTTCGCAGGAAATGGATTCTACTTTACCAGTATCTTTTTAATTTTTTTGAGACCAGGTTTCACTTCGTAGCCCTGACTGGACTGGAACTTTCTATGTAGACCAGGCTAACCTCAAACCAACAGATTCACCTCTGCCTCCTGAGTGCTGGGATTAAAGGTGTGCATCACCATGTCTGAATTCGTGAGTATCTTGGGTAGACCTGAGTTCAGGGTTCTGAGAAGCAATGAAGGTAACACCAGACAGAGTGAACAACCATGCAGGAAAGAGATTTGATCCTCAGGATCTATCTCGAACTAGAAGAACTGAGAACTTATCATTTGAGCATGACTACTTCTCAGAAAGACTCATGCTGGGCCCAGTATCTCCGTGCCTCTCTGTCCTGGCACTGCCAGTCCAGGCTTATAAAACGCACTGAGAGTTATCTGAGGCAGCTTCTAACTGCACACATTTACTTCAAAATGAATGAAGAAAACCAAACTGTTAGGGCCGATAAAAATCCTGTGTGCTGTTTGCGCCCGTGTGCCATTGTTGTTTTCAGACATTCTTTAACGCTTTCTGAAGACGCTGCGTGAAAACAAACCACTCTTAAAATCTTGTACCCTGCCCATGCCGAGCTCCTGGTAGCCAAGGTAGCCAGATGGAAGATTAGCTGAGACAGGGATGTGCTGTTCGTTCGTCACCACCCTTCCGTCCTTCAGGAGGGGAAGCCAGGAGTAGCCAACTGTTGAGAACAAAGGACAAGAAAATCCACTGTGAGTTCGCATCCTTCGGAAGGAAAGCTACCGCAAGCCTGGACAACGACCACTACCGTCAATCAAGGCAAAGTGATGAAGAAGCCTTGAAAAAGGCCTCCGCTGCTGAGTCTCTCTGGGGTCAGACCACCAGCCATTTACGAATGCAGCTTATATATGCAATCCAGAAGCCCACCAAAGCAACCCTTTAGCAAGAGGATGAATGATTAAGAACCGGAATATAATAAAAACTTCAATGTACAAGTGATAAAATAAAACCAGGAAATGAGCAGAGACGGGATTCCCACCTTGCGTTTCTACCGCATCTTTCTTCTTTGTACTCCCTTTAGTGGAGCTGTCGCAGCTGACGTGGAAGAACGTGAAGAGCAAATGGTGTTTGTCATGGAGTTGGGTTGGCAACTCTATCTTGATCTGCAAAGGCAAAAGAACAAACTTCCTAACGTTCTGTAACAGCAAGCATTCCCAAGGAAAGCAGGTGCACGTGGCCCAATGCACACCTAGATGTCTCCTCTTCAAACTCTTCCTAGGATGAAACTTAGACACACCCAAGCTGCTAATGATGCCAAGGAAGAGATGGATTCTGAACTCACTGACGAGAAACCGGGGAAGGGTTGATGTCGCTTTCCGGCATAAGCAAACAGGAAAACAGACCCCAGGACACAAGCCACACAGTTGTAGGCATGAAACCTGGGGCTGAACATCTTTTCACTTACAGCAGTTTCCCTGAACTACAGCTGACCTCAGACAACAGGGCTTTCAACTACATGGGTCTCATATATGAGACTTTCATTTACCTCCGGGTTTTGGTACTAAGAATTCAATCTAGCACCTCACACATGCTAATCACACACTTTACCATGGTGCCACATCATGATCCTATGTAGAATCTGGGTTTTTGTTTGCTTTACTTAATCTTCTTTGGCAGGAGGGAGCCATTTGAAAAATTTATACACAAAGCACATTACTTAAACTGTCAAAAAATTAAGTATTCATGACTACATAAATGGTGTGCTATTTGGAGGGTGCTGTTTGTGTGTTGTGTGGTTCATGTGGGTGGCAGATGCACACGTGTGAACATAAGGACACACCAAAGTGCAAGGGAACAAGAGGATACAGGGTGTATAGTCCTTTCCCCATTCCCTCGAGACACAGCAGCTTGAGCCTAGAGGTAGGCTGGCATCAGCAGGCCCCAGGGATCCTCTCGTCTTGACTTGCCCCTAGCTCTGGGGTTACAGATGCGTGCATGGCCAAGCTCAGCTTTTTATACTGGGGTTGAGGATTTGAACTCAGGTTCTCGGCTTCTAGCGTAAGCGCTTAGCTTAGCTACTCAGCATCTCCCTGGTGCCCAATTTGCTACCTTAAAATCTGCACATACCAATTACTGAGATATGATTCATCAAACCGTATGCATATAAGCAGATGGCAGACAATGTCCACAATCATAAGAAATGTGAGGTAGCTACAAGGCTAACTCACGATTGTATTAATTAACAGTAGAACATGCTGTCAGTAATTTAAAAGTCACCTCCTGCTGCGCCTGCAGTGAGTTTAGTGTTGCAGATTCTGTCTAAAATGTGAGCAGTTTCTCTGTGCTGCAAACTGAACGTGGGAATAAAAAGCGATCTCTCTTGGTTCTCATGTTCTTTTCACCGCATGTGGACTACACAGCACACAGAACTTGTTAACTGACTACTGTGTTACTGATAAGGCTCAACAGGTCAACATCAGGGCATTACATAAGTTCCGTGTAAATCAGAAGTCACTTACGAATTTTAGATCACTCCAAGAGCATGCCACCCCACGACTCTCTAGCCATTCAAGAATAAACCATTCCACAGGAGAAAATCCACCAAAAAAACAGGAGAGTTCTTAGGTTCAAGGATGGATTTGGTTTTTGTCTGTTTTATTTTTTAACATTCGATCACCTCTGAAGTTTTCCCTTCCCTCCACTCCTCCCTTTCCCTTCTGAAAGGAGCAGGGCTCCCAGGGACATCAACTCGAGGATGAATTTGAATGGACCTCTACTGGAATATTAACATGGTACCAAAGGTGCAATTAAAAATTGTCTTTGATTACTTTGTAATGTGTGGCTTTATTTTTAATAACCAAGATGTTAAATAGAGAAAAATCAGTAAAACAAACACCAATTCTGCTGCTGTGGTTTCAGCATGGAGCACACTTTTCCTTGCACTCTGCCATAACAAGCAGAAAATTTCACGTTTCTCTGAAACTGGTCACACTGCGTTATTCTTTGAAGACACCCTTACCTCATCATAGAATTCTGGGTTTTGTTGATGGTGCAGAACCGCAGCCAGGGCACTTCTTGTGAACATGGGGCCCCCAGGTCTGCTGTAAATGCACTGTAGGGAGAGCCAGCAAAAGCAAACACTGGGTTTCAGCTGACGGTGTGAGAGATTGGTCAGATGTGCTACAGAAAACGAGGCTCCTCGGACCGTGTCTGCCTGTGAGAGCCCAGGCCTGCGAGACCTGGAACTCTGAAGTCTGGCAAACCAGAGATCTTCCCTGTCTGTTGCCCACCCCCTTCCATTTTCCATGAAAACATTTTATATTTGTCCAAATGAAAACAAACACATTAAAAACCTCACTCAGTACCTTTCACTTCAGGCGGCCTTCTCTCCATGACTGTCGGTCACTAACCTGACCATTTCCTCTTCTCCTCTCGCACTCAGTCTCTCCCTTCCCTCTCTGTTCCCTCACTTAGCCCAGGCTAGCCTGCTCTCCTGTGCGGCCAGATGTCCTCCAGACTGGACTGCTGTGGCAGTTACAAGTTTGTGTTCCCATGCCTGCTTTTACGAGTGCTGAGACAGAACCCAGAGCTCTGCGTGTGCTCGGCAGGCACTCCATCACCCCGAACCTAAATCTAACATCTCGAGAGAGACATTATTTACTTTTGCACATCTGTCCCCTACCTTTCTGGGAAAGTCATTTTAATGCAGCAAAGACTTTAGGCTCTGGAGCTGCACTACTAAGTATAGAGCACTGAACAATTTACAGTCCGTGCAGTAATCTTTTTAGAAACTAGAAATCATGGATCTTAATGGATCTATTTTAAAAGTCTGTTTGATAATTAAAAGGATTAAGTTTGCACACCACGGTGCCAGGAACAGCATCAATCAGCGTTGTCTCTGATGACAGAGAGCACTGCTGAGATTCTTTGACAGCTACTTAATGAAGATCCCATGGTCGATCGCTACTTCTACCTTCACACTTACGTATATCACGACTCTTCATACTTAGACAATGTCTGATGCACGGTGGGTATTTAATACATGCTTAGTGAATCACATACACATAAGAGATCCCATCTCCAACAAGAACAGCAAGGCATAGTCAATTAGGACCAAGAATCAACCTACACACTCTGTGACATTTACCATAGGCCGTTATATAAGATAATACCATATAGCTTGGGTTTGTCCTAATTAAAATTAAAATGTGCTAATTCTTTAATATATATTAAATATTATTTATTTTTGCACATTTGTCTCTTTTTCTGGGAAAGTCATTTTAACATAGTAAATAAATTAGGCTCTGGAGCTGGACTGTTTGGATTTTAAACTCAGTTCTACTAAAGTATGCAACATTTTAAAGTATATATCAATTTCAAGTCTGTGCATTAATCTTCTTAGAAGGTAGAAATTATGTATCTTATTATATATAATAATATTACATATTATGTAAAATAAAGATATATAATATATATGCATATTATGTATATGTGTGTATGTATAAAACAAACAAACCTTCAGGGGTTGAGAGTCTTCTTCATCAGAGTCTTTAAACTCAATGCAAATAGCAATATTTCTGGCCTGCAGGGGTATGTAAGAGAAAAAGATGTAAGAGAGAAGAAAAAGCAACAATCCCCAGCACATTTATATATATATATATATACAACCTAAAAGCTAGGTTGTAAAGGAGACTCCCACGTCTGTGTACTCACCTTGGCGAAAGACTTCTGACTGTCGTATTTCAAGTACTTCGGGTAAACGTAAAGGTGATTGCTGTAGACGGTATAAGGCTGGGTGTGTTTGGGTATGCAGGGCACAAACTCCTCCACTTCAAACGTGAGTGGAGATTTACTACAGGTTTCGAATTGCCTCATGGGAATGTATGATGAATTCAGATAATCTGAAAAGAAATCCCAAGTAATACAGACCAGAGGAAAAGCCAACTAGACAAACACGTGGGCTGCTTATTGCACAGAACTGATCACTTACTAGGGCAGTCAGAGGAGACATTGTCAATCGTAATGTCTAGATTGCCCAAAATCACTGGGAGTTTGGCCATCTTCTCAGGTCTACAAACAAAAGAGAAAATCAAGTGTTATGAGGGAGGTCAATTGTGAAGTCCAAATTCTTGAGTGGAATTCCCAGGAAAAGGATTTAACAATATATATAAAATATCACCAGCTGCAAAAAAAATCACATTTCAACTTGGTAGCAATTATATGAAAAAGATATTAAAAACTGGCAAAAAAAATATGGCATTTCACTTAGCCCAACATTTATACAATATTATCTTTTTGGTACATCATCAATACAAGAACATATTAAGTCTTCAAAGCCAGTGTTTTGAGTGCACACCGGGGTTCAGACTTTTTCAGTATTTGAAGTGATTCTCGGCCTAATGGATTAAGTAACCTCAGAGGTCAAGATACAGAATATCACCAAATAGTTAGGATGATCACCCAGCAGTTACAATAATACAATATCACCAAAAAGCTACAATGATACAGTATCACAGAACAGTTACAACGAAAGCCTCCCTTGTCCTCAGCCTCACCAAGAAGATGCAAGGCTTATTTGGAAGAATCAGCATTTAGAAGCAGAAGCTATATAAATGCTGGGCATGGAGTAATTGATCAATGAAACTTATCATTCATCTGACTCCATCTAATAAAGAATCTCCCCATTGTCCCTAATAAGAGCTGCTATTGTTGTCAAAGAAACCAACACAGGCATTGTGACACCAGGCCCCTTCCTCAGAGATGATACAATTCCCTTCTCTGAGTATTTGCTCACCAAAGGTCCAGAAAATGTTCCTCTTTCGACCACCTACGGCTACTACATATTTCTTTTTTTTTTAATTTGGAGTGTATGTATGTGTGTGTGGGGGGGGTATGTGCATGTGAGCCCTTTGAGAACAGAGGCATCAGATCCCCTGTACTTGAGCCATAGGTGGTTGAGAGATGCCTGATGCAGGGACTGGGAATCAAACTCAAAGCCTCTGGGAAAACAGTATGCACTTTACACGTTGGGACATCAGAATAGGACTTATTTTTGTTGGGATAAAATTTGATCTTTTTAATGCTTGAGCCATTTATAGTAGGCCCAGATCCTCCTGAATCCGGGCTCTAACATCAGTGTCTTTGATCTTCCTAAGAGCTTCATGTCATGAAGATATTTAATCAGCATCGTGTATATTCGTAACCATCACCAATCACATTACATCGCATAGAACACTGCCAAGAACAAACTCTTAAGTTCTCCATTCTCACATGACACGAGCCACTCGGCACCCTTCCTGGCAGCTAGTTACTCCAACAATCGAACAGCTGTGCTCTCACATCCATGAGTCACTCATGGTACGCTACATGTTATCATGGCAAAGACATTCTGCCAAAGGCTTCACATTCCTCTGTGGCATGAGCTTGGCCAACCAATTTAAAAGAGTCATGGTCAAGATGACATGGCTGGTCCTGAAAACAGAATGCTGCCACCCGGCTCTTCATAAACCACCTGTCAAATAATTTCTTCCACAGTGCTGCCAAGGACCATCCAAGTTCAGGTCTGGGTTGATTACTTGTTTGTCAAGCTGGGGAGAGGGGACCTCAGCTGAGAAAAGGCTCCCATCAGATAGGCCTGTAGGCAGGGAGCATTTTCTCGATTAACGATTGCTGTGGGAGGACCCAGCGCAGAGCAGGTGGTCCTGGGTTCTATACAAGAGCAAGCTGAGCAGGCCACAAGGAAGCAGCCAGTAAACAGAATTCATCCACAGCATCTGCTTCACTTCCTGCCCTGGCTCCCCTCAGAGGACTGTGACACAGAAGTTTAAGCCAAGTTAAACCCTTTCCTCTCCAGGTCCCATTTGGTCATGGTCTTTATCCCAGCAACAGAGAGCAAAAAGATCCGGGAGCCAGCAGATTCAAGCATCTGGCTGTGTTCCTAACTGCCTGCTTTTAGGATTCCTCTGACACTGTCACCTAGGAGGAGCCTCGCAGGAAACCCTTTGGCCTGTCTTAGAAAGGCTGCTCACCTGAACTAGGACTCCACTCGAAGCTCTATCTTCTCCCTCCGCTATAATCAAAGACCGTATGGAACACACCCATCTTGGCTTGGTGCACCCCGTCTGTCAGGGGCTCTCATTTCTACTCTCCTTCTGTTTGTCTGAGTATAACTGATGACTCCTTGACATCCCCAGAGACGAAACGGTCAGGAAGGCACTGTTACCCCACACTTGGCTTTCAGCTGGACAGAGTTCAGACCAGGAGAACTCCAGCTGAGCTTAGCCTCACCGTGTACCGTGTCTCTGTGCCCACGGTGTGACATGTTTTGAGTGCCCAGCATTGGGGTCGGTACCTCTCCTATGATCCTCACCACTGGACCCTCCTCATTGACATTCCCTACAAAAACTCTTTGGGAAAACTCAGCCCTCAGGTGTGTGGATTCTGTGTATATATAATTCTCTTGTCCTTTCACATAAATAGCTTAACTACAATACCCCACATGAATACGCCAAAACTGTGAAGTTGTGCTTATCTTCTTCTATGAGTCAGAAATATTGTTTATTACAAATAATACTTTCAAATGTAAGTGCCCAAGAATAGTGCGCTTCAGCACCTCACTAATAAATAGCACCCTTTAAAAAATCCTCCACATCGCCGGGTGGTGGTGGTGCATGCCTTTAATCCCAGCACTCGGGAGGCAGAGGCAGGCAAATCTCTGACTTCAAGACTAGCCTGGTCTACAGAGTGAGTTCCAGGACAGCCAGGATTACACAGAGGAACCCTGTCTCAAAGAAGCAAAACCAAACCCCTCTCCCCGCAAAAAATTCCACATCACCCATAGATTTCCTTCAGGGATAGATTTCAAGTGAACCAACAAATTTTAGTCCAACAATCTTCACAGGAACTTTCTCTATCTTGTATCATGTGTTTGTGACCCCAACTGTATCTAGGAATGACTTCTGAGAGATGCTGCCTGAAGCTCACCTGTACAACTGTCACCCACCCGGGAGCTGAGAGACTCCGTGCTTTGAGAACTGAGTTCTAATTGTGCTCACACTGTATACTCGGCATGTTTATAACAACTAATTGTTGAGAAAAATAAAACCACCAACCTCATTATGCTCTGGACTCCGCACAAACACGGTAAGCTGAACCCACAGCTTTGATCATGTCCACCATTTCTCCCTTGTGACCCAGAACAGTATATGCGTATATGTAAGATGTTATAAAGAGACCAGAACATTCCTTGGAAGGGACATTCCCCTCTCCAGATAAAAATGAAAGCAGTGGTGGCTCACACCTCTAATTCCAGCAGGGAGACAAAGGCAGGCAGATCTCTGTGTTCAAGGCCAGCCTGGTCTACAAAGTGAGTTCCAGGACAGCTAAGGCTTCAGAGAAACCCTGTCTGGAGAAACAAATGCACAACAAAAGCCAACATGTGAGTTGAGACTATGTGCCTGTGGCTGTGTGCGCTGTTCTGAGACTCTTGTGAAACATTAAGACAGGGACAGACGGGAAGATGGCCACAGGGAGCCAGAGGCAGAGAGACCGGAATGATGCCACCCTGGCCACTGGAAGATGGAAGAGGCAGAAAGCACTGTGGCCTCAGACTGGGAGGTGTGGTCACACCGACATTTCCACGGAGCTCCCAATCAGGGTGCCTTCCCAGCAGTGGCAGAAGCCCCAGGGAATGCATACACCCATTAACATGTGCAAAGCATGGAAAACTATGACTGCTTAGGTGAGGATCATGTAAATTATCATCTTCCCCCACGTTTGTTTATTAGTATCAGGAGAGCCAATCTTGCAAGTCAGAAACCGGGCAGGTGTCTTTGGTGACCGCCCTCTTCTTCCCCACGGTAACACCCAGCAACTGGGCCCTGTGACTTAGTTAAGGAGCCCACCTCTTCTGACTGCCTCCTGCTGTCATCTTTCCAGGTGACAGTGTCCCTCAGATTGTCTCTTTCCTGCCTACACTCACCTCTACCCTTAAGCTGGATTATCAACTCACCAAATCATCCAGCAAGAATTCCAGTTCATCAGAACCATTTGTTTCTTCTCTTGGACTCTAGGATACGTTCTGTCCATACCACTCCCCCATGTGTCCATCATCATCTCGAGTGACATAATTTACATGACTGTCCCCGCCTATCCCCCCACACATGCGGAAACATCAACATCTTAAAAACTCACTTCCGGAAGTCTGCGAGTAGCTTGAGCATGTCATCGTTTGAAAGCTTATTGCTGTCCTGCCGATAGACGGCAGAAAATCTGGCATTTTTGTCCAGGTTTCCAGATGTATCCTTGAACAACGTCCTGAAACGGTGAAACGATATTTTGAGACTCACTTTTGTAAAGACCAAAATAAAGAGAACTCTGGTCTCTGCACACAGACTAATCATGATTCTACTGGCTGTGGCCAACAGAAATCTCATTATCCCCAAATGTGGCAAGTATTAATGAGGACAGCCACAACTAACTCAATTTGCACAGAGAAGAGTTCCAGCCAAAAGCCTGTATTGAGAAAACAACACACACATTCACATGGGAAAGAAGGAAGGAGAGAGGCCACCGCGGGACACCCCAGATGCACCATCCCAGCTGGAGGCACGTGGCCAAGGCCTGGACTCTCCTTCGACAAACCTCCTGTCCACGCTGCTGGGCCCAACTTCTTTGGCCCACGTCCTTCCTCTCTGTGCTACTGCTTTAATACATCTTTTGATCTGCTAGTTATTAACCCTTGATTTCACCTATCTGAATCTACGCATCCGTCCACCTCAAGTATAAAAGGCCTTCTCCCTTACCTCGCTGCCCAAGCGAATGGCATTCTGTACTGTCCCAGTCTTTGGCATGCCTGTTTGGCATTCTTCAGCACCTTCTGGGCAACCTGCAACACAGCAGAACAGAGCACTGAGGAAAGCGACCAGAGCATGGTCGCTGAAGATCTCACCATACCACCAGATGCACAGAAAGGTGCTTCTTATAACAACGAAACCCAGTACGGACTTCTTTATTTAATGTACCCCTGGCAGTGATCCTCATAACTGGAGTATTGTTTTCAGGAAGCATAGAAATAAACCCTTCCAGTCTTTGTAAGCAACAAACAGGCTACTCTCTGGCCAGAATTTTTCCTCTCACAGACTTTATTTCTTTTTGACTAAGAGCTAATTGTAAACCACTGAGTATACTAATATTTGGTATCCATGCCCAAATATCTATTTACCAGAATTTAAAGGAAAACACTAATGAGCATTCCAAGCTTTCCCAGCTCCTAACACGCACCAACGTGCACAGATTCCCACAATCTGGGAAATGCCGTAATTAGTACTGGCTTAAATTAGACACCGCCCTTCAATTGTTAGCGCTTTGCTTTATACACAAACACCATCACTTCCCCATTATCAACTCTGGCTTGTTCTAGGTCGATGGAACACGACAAGCATGCTGGTGTTGGGCCAATGACATGCATGCTTGTAGAGTGGTTCTAATACCCATCAGCTGCCCCACAGGTCCTTGTCCTGTGGTAGTGCTTGCTCTGTGATCGAAGTGTGGCTGATCTGGACAGTCTAGAGGGGACCTGAGTGTCTTTTGTGTATATAGGAAGGAACCTAGGGGTTATTTATGTTACTTGAGTACATCAACGTCAAACCAGTCTTGGGAAAAGTGCTTATACCCGAGAGCCAGTGTTTTCTTCCGAGCTGCAGTTAGGGTCACTGTCACAGAAGCCTGGAGCCTGCCCGCACCGCTCTGGGCAGGACTGCACCCTGACAGGCCCTACAGTGATCTGTGGGCACCATCAAGTGAGAGAAGGCACTCAGCAGGCAACAAAGGACCAGAGCAGCAGAGATGCCCATCTGAAGGTTCACGAAAATCACTGTGTGACTCTATGAGCTCTGCTTTCCCCACCTTAAAAAGGGAGGATGTGGGGACAGTATTCATGACCCCTCATCACTATAAAACTCTGCGGTCCTTCCCAGTCACACCCTGTCTCACAGAAACAAACAAACAAAAAAACTGAACACACGGGAATAAGAATTTAGCATAGTGGCAGAACATACACTTGGCATGTGCCAACACCTGGGCACAGTTCTCTGTGTGAACAAAAATAACTGTTCTTTATGTTTTAGTATTCTTTTCATGTGTGGCGTGTATCATGTCTGTATGCATGTCTGCATGTGCGTGTAAAAGCTATGTATATGTCTGTGGAGGACTGGAGTTGATGTCAGGCATATTCCCAGATGGCAGCCACTTTGTGAAGAGCTAGCTCTCATATGAACCTGAAGCCCGCTGGTACTGGCCACTCTCGCTACCCAGTCTGCCTGGGAGATGCTGTCTCTGCTTCGTGAATGCTGGGACTACAGATAGGGGGTCATGCATATGGGTGCCAGGGAGCAGAACTCCAATCCTCAGGCTTATGTGGCAAGGGCCTCATCTGTCTGTGAGCTTTGGACCATTGATAATTGTGGCTTACCTGTGACCTCATAATTGCTTATATTTGGGCATAAAAGTCATCCCTTTGTCCGTTACTTTTTAATGATCGCAAAGCACAGAAACCATTCCTACCTTCGAGGAGTCGGAGCTCTTCATGTACGGCTCAGCACAGTGTGCGATGCTCCCCTGGAGGACCTTCTCAATTCTGGCCACAAGGAATATGTCTGGGTGAGGACACGTGACTGAAAATATTCCCTAGAGAGACAAAGGGTTCTCTTCAGTCAGCAGGATGAAGGATGAAGGAAAAGAAATCCCTTGGCCACCACAGCAGCAAAGGGCAGTGAGACAGTCCAGTCAGGAAGGGAACCTGGGCCAAATATCCCAATTACCTCTCAGTCCACCATCTGCTCAAAGAGTCTGCTTGGTGAGGAGGGCAACAGGAAAAGGCTTAAGGGAATGAACAAGAGCCCCCAAACCACTTCTCCCTCACTTTGCTTTTACTATATAATTACACATGCTGCCCTATAATTAACGACCCAAACTGCCCCCCTGGTGCATGACAAGGTCTCATTTGAGCAGTTTTACTAATCAAACAGCACCTACAAGAGAAGGCTGAGAGGTGTGCACGGTCCCCCACCTGCTTTGGATACTGCATGGCTGTGGCATGAAGCGCATCCTGGAAGGCAGGCGGGCTCTGGCCACCGTTCATCAAGGCCGGGGATGTGGGGACCAGCATCTGTCGCACTGAGAAATGGTTCAGGTCTACGTGGAAGTCAGCGGAAATCTTCCGGTTGTATTTTATGTCAAACAGGGACAGGGTGACAAAGAAAGGCTCGACCTGGACAAGGACATCAATACAACACCATGGTCATCAAGACAGTTCAGACAGCTGCTGGGGAAATGGCGAGCCCCGTTTATGGCTGTCCCCTTGAATGCTTGTGACACTTTTGTTCCTTGCCACGGAGTTAGGCTATAAAGCATTTTAAGAAACAAAACTGTTACTACCCCCTTCGTGAGCATCACTATTTAATGCACCCTCTCCAGATAAGACAGCTGATCTCCTTGGAGCATCTAACATAAAATCCGTGTACTGGAATATGCAGCTTAAGTCTGCCATCTTACCCTTGTCTGCAAACCTACCCCCATCCCATCCACATCCCAGTGTGAGCCCTACGCCTCTCCCTGGGTGAGGTCTCCATACTCAAGCTACAATGTAAGGGGAAACCTGTGACACCTGAAATTAATAAAAGTTTAAAACACAAAGCACTGATTTGTTTTTAAAATTATTTTGAAACCCGAGGACAATTTTATTAGAATCTAAATGAAAAACCCCATGGCAATCAAGCTGTGACTCTCAGTAGTTGCCCAGGGAAGAAGAATGGGGAAGAGAAGAGGGAAAAAATGCCACGCGTTTTTAAGCCCATGTGGAGGTCAGACACATGGTGGGGGGGGGTGCTTGAGAAAGGGGTAAGGAAGTCGAAAGTATCAGAAAAAACACTTGTGTTCTGGCCAGCGTCTAAAAGAATACATTTAAAAAGGTGCGTGGCAGGGTGGGGGGGAGGTCACACTTTTCTAAAACTTGGCAAGGTAGGGAGATTCAGCCAAACCTCACGGGTGCTTGGCTGATGGAGGGGCTGTGCCGGGAAGGGGGAATTCTGGGAAGGAAAAGTACAGTTTCAATAAAGGGCAAATTATTCCACCTATCTCTTCAGTATGGCTTAAGGCGATTGCCTCCTCAACTAGTCCCTGGGCCAGGTCACTGACCCACCCAGACCAGAGTCTTCGCTCTTGACCAGGGGGACATTATGGCAACTCTAACATCTCCTCTAGAGACGACGTGCTGGCGGACCTGCATGTTTGTTGGTGACCTCGTCAAACACCTGCACTTTATAGAAGGAAAATTACATTTGTAGTAGGTCCTTCCTCGTTTTCAGCGACGCAGCACTGGAGATTAAAAGACAGATCATTGCACTTGACAAGAATCCTTTTCCCAAATTTCTCTGCAAACGGCTTCACTTCTGGCTCCATGGGTGAGAAGTCCAGTTTCTTGAAAATGAAAACGTGGATATGTAAACACATAAAGCTCCCATTAAAAATTCCATCATGGATGTTATCACATAAATCTGCCCAAAACACAAGGAAAGCTATATCCACAATAGGGCTGCGACTTTACAATGGCATGTCACACTGAATAGACATGTGCTGTCACCATGACAATCACATACATGATGATACACCTGCTTGATGGATAATTATGCAGGGAATATTACTATGGTTATAAACAACCTAAACACCCATTAGTATATGTGTAAGAACACATAAAATACATTATATATGTATACACACATATGGGTGTACATACAGACACATACAATCAATAATAAAAAGGAAATTCAGGGCTGGACGTGGTGGTACATATTTGTAAGCCCAGAACTTTGGAGGCAGAGGCAGGCAAATCTCTGAGTTCAAGGCCAGCCTGGTCTACAAGAGCTAGTTCCAGGACAGAAGGCAAAGATACAGAGAAACCCTGTCTTGAAAAAACAACAAACAAAACCCAAAAAAAAGGATATTCTGAAGCAGGTCAAGTGTGCGGCATCTAAGCCCGGCTAAGCCCGGCCACCTGAGTATGATCCCAGAACCCACGGAGGGCGGAGAGAACTCCTGAAGTTGACCTCTGACCCCCGCATGTGGCTGAAGTTTCACAGTCCATGCTTCACCCCAAGAAATAATAGCAATCAATCAAGGCAATCAATAAAAGGAAAGCTGTGGATGGATTTGGAAACAGGTTAAATAAAGCAAGACATAACAGACAAATCTGCATGATTTCACATTGATGTGTTTGATACAATAGTTAATTCATAAAGACTAAAAGCAGAACAGAGGGGTCTAGAGGCTTATGGACAATCAGGGACAGGGAGCTGTTATTTAAAGGAGTTTCAGTTTCTAAAGACGGAAACTTTTAAATATTCTAGAAACAGATGGTGTAAGAGTTGCATGGAGGATATTTGTTACTATTGCAGTTTTAAAAGATTTTTACTTTTTAAAGTTTGAATTACATATTATCAAATGACTCAAGCTGTAAGGTCTGCGCTGTATGCATGTAGTAAACAGAGAGTTAGGAGGTCCGTGAAGAAACTCAGAAGATGGTTATTATTAAAGGTAACGGGGAGTCATTTAAAACGGAGAGCTAGAGCTATTAGAAGAACCACAAATGAGGAGGGAAAGCATTATGGTGAAATACAGCATGACCTTGTCCCTTCTGAGCTCTGCCTTACACTCAATGTCACAGGCCCTGGAGGTCTTTGTCACGCCATGTTTGGACTTCGCTGTGACACAGAGGTGGGCTGCACACACTTAGCTTTCTCTGGGGGCCGAAAGCTAGTTGAGAAGTGTTACTGCCTCCCGGGTGTCTAGAGCAGTGTGTGCCACGTTCTAGTGGTTATTTTAGGGGTCCCTTATGTGATCACTGCGACCCTGCAGATTCAGGCTGGTGCCTTCTGGGAAGAGGGCCAAACAGTGCTCTCAATGTTTGGCAGCACACTGAATATTAAACATTCATGGATTTTATATTCTAAATATTAAATTAGTTCTTACCTGGGCATCTGGGTCCAGATAAAAAAGCTTCACTCTGCTCTCACTTTTCAGCTTGATTTCTGCTTCTCTGGTGCTCTGTGGACAAAAAGAAAAGAAATTTATTTGTGAGCAAAATCCTTTGTCCCTACCGCCTCCCCCAGAGTCCCCCAGAGGTATCAGAATATGCCTGAAAGCTGCCTGTGGCAGTTTAAATGAGGTCCCCATAAAGCTCATCTGTTTGAATGCTTCATCCCCAGTTGGTGGGACCTTTTGGGAGGGTAGGACTTTCAGAGGAGTTGAATCATTTGGGGTGGGTTCTGAGATTTCAACAGCCCACACCATTCCAAGCTAGCTTTCCCTCTCTCTGCCTTGAGCGTGTGGACTAAGATGGGAGCACTCAGCGGCTGCTCCAGTACCAGGCTGCCTACCT
>LOEQ01002608.1:0-11618 GCA_001685075.1 Bramus lutescens | reverse complement strand
ACCCTCCACAGCTACACATACACACTAGAACTAGTTAGCTGTGTGCAACACCCTCCACAGCTACACATACACACTAGAACTAGTTAGCTGTGTACAACAGCTTTAACAGCCACACATACACACTAGAACTGGTTAGCTGTGTGCAATACCCTCCACAGCTACACATACACACTAGAACTAGTTAGCTGTATGCAACACCCTCCACAGCCACACATACACACTAGAACTAGTTAGCTGTGTGCAACACCCTCCACAGCAACACATACACACTAGAACTGGTTAGCTGTGTACAACACCCTTCACAGCTACACATACACACCAGAACTAGTTAGCTGTGTGCAACATCCTGTACAGCCACACCCAACCAGAGGCTTTGGTAGGACCAAGAAAATAGTAGTTTGACTTTTTTCAAACCCTCGGGTAATTTGGGGTATAATCAGAGTCGTTTACTTACGAGCTTGTACAATTAGAATGAACATACATCAAAGCACAGCTGAAGTCAGGCGGTGGTGGCACACACCTTTCATCCTACCACTCAGCAGGTAGAGGCAGGTGGATTTCTGTGAGTTTGAGACCAGCCTAGTCTACACAGCGAGTTCCAGGATGGTCAGGGATACACAAAGAAATCCTGTCTCAAAAAACAAACAAACCCCAAAACAAAAACCTACACTTTGAAGCTTACTCATTCCATCGGTAATTTTCTTTTCAATCATCCCTCCCCACACCCACAGAACTTTTTTTTTTCCTTAAAGACAGGCTGTCATGTAGGCCAGGCTAGACTCAAACTTACTATGTAGCCAAGGGTGACCTTGAACTTCTGAACCTCTTGCCTTGACCTCCTAAATATTAGGACTGCAGGTGTCTACTACACTACCACACAAGTTTATGCAGTACTGGGAACCTAAGGCTTCATACAAGGAATCTATCAACTGAACTGCATCCCTCGCTCTTATTTCCATTTTCAGGTAAAAACTGAGACTCAGAAAACATAATTTGTTTTGTCCAAGGTCACAGAGCTAAAATGTGATATTCTTGAGACTCACATCCAGGCCTACCTGTCCACACCATGGCTGTTCATGGTCAAACATCATCAAAGTACTAATTCCTTTCGTTTGTTTGGGTTTCTTGAGACAGGGGCTCACTCTACAGTTGGCCAGTAACCCCCTTGACAGTTGGCTGGGCCACCTCAAAACCTGTGCCTCTTGTCTCTGCTCCCCACGTGCTGGAATTATCTGCAACGCCATGCCTGGCTTCAGGGCAGTAAAATCCAGCATGAACAAAGCCTTTGCTGACAGACTCCTTGGGAAAGGCTCGCATCTTCCCCACCTCTCAGGGACCTTCCTACCTTCATGAGAGTCCCCATTCCGCTTTTCTTGCATTGCAGCTTCAAAGTTGAGCTGGAGGATCTTGTTGAGGACGGTGACCCACTCCTCCATCTCCGCCTCACTATCTGCTGCCAGAAGATAACTGCTTTTGTCCTGCATCTTGAGCTCGAACGCAAAGCGCCTGACTCTGTTGTTCTGTGATGGGAACAGGCGAAAGAGACACACTGGGAAGCAGCTCAGGGTAATCGGCCGTAGTTGTTAGTGGTGCCATCATATTGGATCTCGGATACTACTCTAAAACTGCAAACTCCCTTCTCATGAGCCCACACCATAGTCCACCTCCGCCTCTTTTAACCTTCCCATGTGATTACCTACCTTTCATCTTTTAAAAAAGATTTACTTTTTAATTTGTGTATATGAACGTCTTGTCTGTGGTATATATGTACACTATGCATGTGGCCTGTTCTGGAGGAGGTCAGAGGAGAGGCCTGGGTCCCCTGAACTGGATGGTTACAGATGGTTGTGAGCCACCATATACATGATGGGACTGGAACCTGGGTCCTCTGCCAAAGCAGTAGATGCTGGGGCTGGAGAGGTGGCTCAGTCATTAAGAGCATTTGCTGCTTTCTTTTAAGATTTATTTTTATTATTTTTCACTAATTTCCAAGTGCGTATGTGTACGTATGTATGTAAGTGAAGGTGCCCACAGAGGCAGAGGCATCAGATCTCTGTAGCTGGGGTTACAGATACCCATGACAAGGGTGCTGGGGACTGAACCTGTGCTCTTAACTACTGAGCCATCTCTCAGGCATTATTTCCTTTCTTACCTATTTAATTTATGCATTTCTTGACCCCCTGCAATGGCATAGAAATCCCTCAAGGACAGGGGCAGTCTGTTCTCTTTAGTTAATGTTACCCCCACAATCTTCAAAGCAAAGTCTGGCACACAGTGGGCATTGAAAAATAGCCGAATCTACAAAATGTCACATGTAAATGTTCTATATTCAATAGTTATATATTCAATTTTTTAAAAAAAAATCAAGCATGTGCCACCACTGCCTTTCTCAAAGCTAACTGCTATCTACCAACCTATTCAGCTTACTTCCCCAGAACTTTTTCCATCATTTATTAATCATAAAAGAATGTGGATTCTTTGTCTCCAGTTCGCATGGCCTTTATGGGAATGGAAGATGAATGTATACCAAAAGTTGGTCCATCTCAGTACTGATTGCATTCAGGCCCATCATTCTTTCCACAAGGGGCCGGTCTACGTACTATTCTAGGTTTGGCAGCATCCTGGCCTCCACCTACCACATGTCAGTGGGACAGTTATGAGCCCAGACCATCTCCAGACACAGACAAATATACCCTGGAGGCAAACACTCCAGGCTAACCACTCTAGACAGAGATTCATCCCTGAAGAACATAGTCCACACAAGCTGAAAGGGGGGGTGTCACAACCTCCCACTGAGTGCTGAGGAGGCAGAATGCCCCAACACTCACTAAAATCCCAGCCAGCCGTCTGCAGTTCAGGATGCTTCACAGTGTACAGTCCAGGCACACAGTGACCTAAGGCCTATCATTTTTGCAGAGCAGCTTTTAGAAACCTGATGCTAAGTGCTCCTCTGGGCAAGGCCGTACGAACCACAGTGCACAGATCATCTACCACAGGCTCAGTGATTGCCACCTCAGGTCTCACTGAAACACAAAGGTAAGAATCAAGGAGTGAAACCTGGGACTTAAAAGAGTTTTCTCTGTGCATTTGGGGAACCACCTATTCCTCAAACACGGAGAGGGTTAAAAATTAAGAAAAAGCACAGAGCCTTGATTCTAGGTTATCCATTCTGAGACCCATTTTCTTCATCTGCGGCACAAGTCTAACCAACTCCCGTGGCTTTAAAATACTATCAGGGTTTAAGGCTCAAGCTCTGTCTTTCGGGTCTACCTGGAAACTTTCCCCTCAGGCATTTCTTTCCATTCACAGTGTTCTTCAGCTACTATTTTAAATAACATCCAAAGAGGGGTGGGGCCAACAGGAGTGTGGGAGGGGCCATGAGAGGGGTAGAGGTGTGTGTGTGTGTGTGTGTGTGTGTGTGTGTGTGTGTACGAAGATCTCCTGAAGGACACAGTACCATGAACAATAAAAATACATGACCAAAAATAAAAGCTAAAAAGTAAACATCCCAAAGAATTTTTTTTCTTTCCCCAAACCACTTAAACCACAATGTTTTATTTCTTTTCTGTTGTCCTTTGAGGACAGGGTTTCAAGTAAGCCAGGCTGCCCACAAACCCCTAGGTAGCCAAGAAAGGCTTCAAACTTGGGGACTTCTCGCCTCCACCTCCCAAGTGTTCTGACTTCAAGTGTATGCTAACACAGATGGGCTTAACTTAGGAAATAACTCGTTTGAAGACTTCTATGTGGTTCAGCAAAGAAGAAAGGCTATGAACTACAAATGCAAAAATAATCTGCAGGGAGAGACAGGCACTGGAGTGAGACCTCAGAGTCTGAAATGCTCCCAAGGCTAGCGGCTTGATGAGGGCGATCCAGCGATCCAGCAACTGTGGTATTACACTGTGTCACACACTTGTAACAGGACACTCTTGTTAAACACAAAGAATTACTTCCTACTGCAGAATGAGGGTAGAAAATAATACATCTAGCTCTGCTTTCAACTACACCAGAAAATTCAGCTAAAAAAGTACTTCAAGGCTTTTCAGCTCCACGCGAATGAAACTCGAGCTTGGAGATCTTGCAAAGGAAGAGGATAAACTGTCATTAATGAATCACTCAGGTACTTCTTATCCACAGCTACTCAGTATGCTTTAATATGCTTGTTATTCACACATGGTGGCTGCTGAGGATCCACCAGCTGATTGGCTGCTGGCAGAGGGACCCACCAGCTGATTGGCTGGTGCTGAAGATACTGTTTCAGGGACTGTGAACTCATGCTACAGTCTTGCTCTAGGGATCAGACACATGTCCACCACTTGTGGTCCGGGATCCTGCCCTGTGGCTTATGGGTTTCCAAAAATTAAACATGCCAAGAGCTAACTAAATTTCTCTGTTCTGGCTGTTGTCAAAAGCCAGCGATGCTCACCAGCAGACGGACTACACCATTAGCTTTAGTAGGTGATTCCTGCACTTTTTACCCGCAGCCAGCTGGTCCTAGCACGCTCTCCTGCTGCACTTCAGTGCCTCCTGCCACTCACTCTCTGGGTCCTGCCCACTTCTGACCTGGAGTGCTAATTTTTGCTTCTGACAAGGACAAAGCCATAATTACCAGAGCACTGGGCAAAACAGATGAAAATGCTATTCTCAAATAAGGGTAGAGACCGTGTGGCTGTGATCCCCAACAGAAGAAAAATAAACGAACCCACTGACTTCAGCATCTGGCAGGACAGAGATTCAAACAGGGTCTTTGCCGTCTCGCCAAGGTAAAGCCACCAACCAAACCTCATGAAGACAGGCAGACAGAACATATAGGAAAGTCTCTAGAATGAGAACCAGGTGAAAGACATCAGGTAGACAAACATTGTAGGATTCTTCAAATCCCATGTCTGTTGCCTAGTTTCTATCTGCATGTCTACCTTAACAAAAATGTTCTCTGACTCACAAATAAAACTCAAGAGAGAGCAACCTAAATTTCAGGAAATGAAGGATGAGATGGGGGGTCTGTGAGACGGCTCCACAGATCAAGGTACTTGCCGCCTCAAGAGTTTGTCAACCTGAACTTGACCGGCAGGACCCATCTAGTGGTGGAAAGAGAGAACGGATCCCATGTTGTTCTCTGACATCCACACACATGCTACGGAATTCACCACCACCTGAATCCCTCACAACAATCAATTTTTTTAAATTTTTTTAAATTATAAAGAGATGATCATAAAAAACAGGGAGGAAGAATACATCAGATGTCCCCAAACACAATGGTGTTGAGAAGACACTGCAGAGCCTTTCATGTTCTGAGGTATTTGCAGATAGAGTAACTAAAAAAGTTACCATTTTATATAAAGGTTTCCTAGGCAGTCACAAGACTCTAGCAACTAGAGGGTGTCTCCTCCAAAATAAAAATTTGAAAGATCACAACAAAAAAGAGGAAAACGGACTGGAGAGGTAGGGTCACTTGAGAGAGCGCTCCCATCTACTGTCTCATGTCTGAAGGTCAGGGCCCCGTCCCTAGCAGTGCGCAGGTACATGGTGCACACTCAGCACTTGGGAGGTGGAAACTGCAGGGTCAGAAGTCCAGTCACCCATCACTTGTTTTGAGGCCAGCCTAGACTACATGAGCCCCCATCTCATAAAGGTGCAGAGAATTCTACATGGCGGGGAAGGCGAAGAGAAAGGATCTTCAGGACAGCGGCTCTGCGGGGTGGAGGGTCACAGTCTGGAATGGAGCAGAAAGGAGGCTCTAAAATTCTACCTTCCTGCACAGGAGCCAGGAATAAAGAGTGGGAAGTAAGCTGGGGACGCCGGCTTCAGGGGAGCCAGGACTGGGGTGCAGGAGGTGTGGGGGTGAAGTACTTGAACTTCAGCCTTTCTCTGTTCATGAGCGTATTTACTAGAGGATGAAGAAGCAATTGTATTTCAGGTAAGAGTGTAAATATCAAAACAAAAAGATTTATGGTCAAATCCGAAAGAGATGTCAGCTATGTCCCCGACCTCTCCAGGTTAGCCCCACGACACAACCTCCTTATAGAATCAAGCTCCAGGCTAATGCCACTTGGAGGAAGGCTTCTCTGGTGACACTGAATCCATCCACTGTCTCCTTGACTGGGAGAGTGCCACTGGTCACAGAGCCCCTCTGTCTGAGGCCTGCAGAAGGAACGCATTCATGATTCATGCTTCATTCTGCGGGTACCAGGGCAGAGTCCGACGAATCAGGGTGTTTGTGTTTTACACACTGAGTTGTGAGATGGAACAAGCCTCCACATTGGAAAGCGAACAATTCCCGTATGTGGGTTTTACTACGTGGCCCAGGCTGGCCATGAATCTAAGATCCCCTGTACCTCATTCTCCCGTTATCACACCCACATTTTAAACACAAAGCCTTGCACACTAGAGGACTCCTGCCATCTTTAAAATGATGAAAAACAAGCTCTGTTTTCAGTTAGGTGTTACGTTTCCAGCCTAATTACAGCCATGTTCATAAGTGTTTCCCTGAATCTGCACATTCATGCATAGTAGCGTTGCAGACCAGAAACCTTGACAGAATGCTTTTCATACTCACCTGAATCACGCCCATGCAGGAATCTAGGAATATGGATCCTTTGGGTTCCTTGGAGATCTTTTCATCTTTATAAAAATTTAGATTATAGGATCCATCACCAAGTTGAATCAAGTGGAAAAACCGCCGCTTAAATGACTGGAAACAAAACAAAAACAAACTCAAACAGCTCTTCTTTCCGGATGGACAGCGAGAACTGACAAACTCAGCTCCTCTTTCCGGATGGACAGGGGGAACTGATAAACTCAGCCCCTCTTTTCTGGATGGACATCAGGAACTGCTAAGCCATCAGGACTCTTGAGAACACGAGCCAGAACTCTGTAACCCCAGTGGGATGTTAATCAATGCTGCTGGCCCCTGGATCGGCTGGAGCAACATCCCCCACCACGGCTCACGGTCTTCCTGCCTGTGTTTTAAGAAGGCTTCATCATCACCCACAGAGCTTGAGATTTCACATAACCACCTTAAGTAGGGAGAGGAGCTCCAACTGTGAGACAGGGGTGTTCTCACACTCCAGAACCCCTCACTCACACAACAGGGAATGTCTTTCCGTCATGCCATGGAAGGACTTTTGAGCCTCGGGATTCTGGAGGTCAGTACTTGCCTGGTTTATTTTCTACCTCTGTGTTCACCTCAGCTTCCTCCCACTGTTTTCTCTCTGATTCACCCTGGTATCTTCTGCATAACTCTTACACTATTTTTACTTTATTTTTTATTTTAATTCTTTTAACTATGTGTCTGTGTGTGGGTATTGCCCTTGTAAGTGCTGGTACCTGTGGAGGCCAGAAGTGTTGGATGTCCCTGGAGCTGGACTTACAGGCAGTTGTGAGCTGCCTTATTGGGGTGCTGCAAACGTTTTGTGAGAGGGTAAGCGGGGTGATATGCCCTCGTGGGAGGGGATGCGGGGTGATGATACGCCCTCGTGGGAGGGGAAGCGGGGTGATACGCCCTCGTGGGAGGGGATGCGGGGTGATGATACGCCCTCGTGCGAGGGGAAGCGGGGTGATATGCCCTCTTACCCTCATGGTCACGCTGATTGCGCTGTTCATGTTGCCTTTGTACAGCCAGCCATGCTTGGTGATCCCGCCCTTCTGAGACCCAAGGGAGGCAGCATCCTAGGAGGGAAGGAAAACGCCACCACGTCAATCTACTGCCTTGTGTTGATTATTTTCTGGGAGCTTCATCAACGGGAAAACCATTCCATCTGTGCCAAGTGGTCCAACTACCACCACAGCCTCTATGTCACAGTAGAGGCCGTTTACTGGTTAAAGAGAAATGAGCCTCCATTTCTAGATATCCTGTTCCCTTACGGGTAGGGTTAGTTAGTCCTGGCCAAATTTTTACTTTTGAGAGTTTAACACACACCACTCAGTTTTTCTGCCTCGCCCGGTTTCACGAGAAAAGCTTTTGAATGACAACTCCTCCACAGTTAGAGGACAAAAGAAAATTCCTGAAATGCTTCCCAGAGGCTTGGTTCAGGGAAAGGTAAAAAAAGAAAAGGGAACAGGAGGCAGTGCAGGAAGGAGATGCAAAAAGACAGGGTGAAGGAAAGAGAGGCAGACGCTAGAATAAAAGTATGTCTTCAAGGGAAGACCTTCCCCGTGAGATCTGGGTGTGAGGCGGTGGGCCCGGAGCCAGGGCATGCCCCAGCCACAGCCAGGATGCAGTCATGGGAAGCTATAAACATGGCCCAACATAAAACTGTTAAGTTACTTAAAGCTTTTTCACATTTTCTTTCCTGTAACTTGACCGCACAGCGTGTGGACTATACAGCTGACAGCATCAGTCCGCGGTGACAGAGACTGGAGACGCCTGAGAGAGACTGTAAACAGACGGAGGTGACATTGCCAAGTCTTCCGTTAACCAAACCGAGAAGCGTGGGGAGGCCTGGCTCAGCTTTGTGTGAGCCAACCTGATATCGGCGTTCGCGGTTTCGGCATTGTTGTGATTGGAACTGAGAAATTGTTTACCTGTCAAGGGTTTCCTAAGCTATTGGGCACCTTGACATGCACCCTTCGCTTGGTCCTCCTGGCCAAATAATCAGCACCTTTAAAATGGAGACTGTGTAGCCCTGGCTGGCCTTAACTCACAGAGATCCACCTGCCTCTGCCGGTGAGTGGTGGGATTAAAAGTGTTTACTGTGAGCCACATTAACTTTTCTGAGAATTATTTCTGAAACACCATTGCTCCAGAATAGTTAGAAGATGTTTAGAATATTAACTTCTAAAGATGGCTAACGCTGTACTCAGTAGACAGCTAAGGAAAGGGGAAAGGGGTCTAAACCCGCAACGGGGCACCGACAGAGAGGAAGAGGAATATGGAGGGTCTGCACTAAGTTTATGAGATTCCCTTCCTGAGCTGACAAAGACCGCGTCCTCTTTAAACACTTCCTGAAGTAGAGTCTTTCTCCAGGAGCTAGGGAGCTTATTAAAGTCAGAGCGCACTAAAACAGCCACAGGAGAAACAGCCATTTTACTTCCACTGTTGAAAAACAGCCGAAATTCAAGGTCTAAGGCATCTTGGTATCTCTTAGCCATGCGGCCAGATCTGATCCAAGCCCTTGCAAGTGATCTCAGAACAAAACACAAATCAGAGAACATGAGATGCTGAGCAGTCCAGATAAAGCTGGGACCTGAAGTCAACCTAAAAATAGATTTTAAATTTTTCCTTTGCTTCGTTTAAACATCCCTGTTCCTGTTTGGGCTGAAGGGTTGGCTCTTCTGTTGAAGCCTGCGCCATCGGAGTCTCGAGTGGGAAGAGAGACGGGGCTAAGAGTCCTACCTCGTCTTTGTCAGCCTCTTCGTCAACTTCATAGACATGGACTGGAAGTTTATCCAACTTGGCCACTTTGCTTTAAAAACAAGAAAGAAAACTTGCTTTGTAACTGCATAATCAATAGTCTACGTCTCCACCCATCAGAGGAGCCAGCCCATAACAAGCCCAACCAGTGGCCCCCGGTAAAGAATAACACAGCCCATGCCATTGCTCTTCAATGAACGGAGGAACCCCAGTCAAAGGTCCACACAACACCGCAGAATTGAAGACACGGCTTGCTAGAGCTAGGAGGCCTATTAAATGTAAGAAAGTGGACTGGGTACTAACTAAAAGACTAGGTGGGACAATTTTTAATATTAAACTATGAGAGAAATATATTATGGGGGTCACAGAATCTTAAGTGATTAATGGTGGAGGGTGATGAAGTCCTTAGCCGAGCACAGTACCGACAGCTACGGCCGTGGCAGCTACAGTTACAGAACAGCTGGATGCTTAGGCGTGCCAGGTACTTTACACACACCCTGTCATGTAAGCTAGTGGGAGCTGTTGTCAGTCTGACAGGGGAAACTCAGAGAGGGCTAAGCTAACCCAGACAAAACCCAGAGTCTGTAATCCTATTACAGTGTCCCATTCGATGAGACGTTCTTACTGATGATCAACAGTAAAATCTACCCACCGTTAAACTCTACCTCATAGTAAACATACACTCCATGAAGTCAGTTATCTTCCTACATGGAGACAGTTTGAGAAGACAATCCAGGAAGGTGGATTTATTTGATCAAATGGGAATTATTTCAAATCAAGCGAGCACTGGGCAACCAGAGAGCTAAGAAACCTATCCGTGCGGAGAAAATAAAGTCGGCAGGGAGTGTTCCCTCTGATGTTTAAAAAGAGGTGATCAGGAAGTTGGCTGAACACTCTAAGGAGTGGCTGAGCCACACACATAGGAAAACAAACAGCGAGGTCCAGAGAGAAAAGTACAAAGGGCTCAAAATCTCACCGAGGGAACAAACTCAAGAACGTACTAATCTGGGTTCAATGCAAGTTTCCAGGGGCGACAGTGACCCTGAAAACAACCTGTCTCCATTTGCTCTGATCCAGCACCCGCTGCACTTCCTTTGCGGACTGTGTGTGGAATGTGCTGTCTTCCGACAGTTCTCGGAGTGGAGACCCCCACTCTGCTTCCCTTTCCATAAACCTATCCCAAAACAATTGCTTTCAGTGTGCTCGCAGTTAAAGCTTCAAAGCAGGTAAGGAACTGACCTGGGAAACACTGTATAAGATGTGCTTTCTCAACACTTTCATTTACCATAGTCTTCACGTGGTTCTTTCCAAAATAAACTTTTGAAGAAACAGACAGACAGACAGATAGACAGACACACAGAGAGACAGAGAGAGAGACAGAGAGACAGAGAGAGAGACAGAGAGACAGAGAGACAGAGAGACAGAGAGAGAACTACTCTCAAGAATTAAGCTGGAACCAACCTAGGTATCTGTCAACCTAGGAATGGATACACAGGATGAAATTGCTTTCATACCTAAAAAATGAATGTAATTGGAAATACTTATATTACAGCAATTATGTCAGTCTCAAAAACACAAATACACACGTTATGTGGAGCCTAAAGTCTATATAGATACATAAAAATCATGGAGACACAGATGACATAAAAGAAGGTGCCCACGGATGTGCGCACAGACAGGAATGGGGAGAATACGCTCAAAGCACGGCCCGTGCTTGGATGAGATGCGAGCATGTGCAGCGGCTGGGAACACAAAGTGGACGGGCTGTGTGAACACTGAGAAGACAACGGCGGGAGACGCAGAACAGCGTAAGGAGGACTGGAGATGCTCAAAGACATGGAGGAAGTGTCAGGATGACACTCATTACCTCATACAGTTAATAAATGCTGACAAGTGCTCAGTCCAATAACCATAAAACCACACTGCAGCATAGTTCAATACAGTGGCCTCATCTCTTATACACCTCAGTGGAAACTTTCTGGCTCTCTGAACAGAATTAAGCCACCTCTATGTTCTCATTGCTCTTTACCCCATCCGAGTATGACATTGAGTCTTGCAATCAAAAGATATTACCACGCACACAGAAATCGCCTGCGTTTTCACAACCACTCTGACTGTGCAAATGAAGCCACATGTCTTCCTGAGCACACACACACCTGAAGCCTGCTCACCTTGGAAGCTGCCGAAACTCTCCTGAGTAATCTTCATATTTGTACGTCACGAGATGCCAGTCAGAGTTGTAGGTTTTGATGCACTGTGGGGGGGGGGG
>LOEQ01002607.1:147457-165579 GCA_001685075.1 Bramus lutescens | reverse complement strand
GCTGACTGAGAAGCCAAGGACAATGGCACTGGGTTTGGATTCTACTGCATGGACAGGCTTTGTGGGATCCTAGTCTTTTTGGATGCTCACCTTCCTAGACCCAGATGGAGAGGGGAGGACCTTGGACTTCTCACAGGGCAGGGAACCCTGACTGCTCTTTGGACTGGAAAGGAAGGTGGAGGGGGAGTAGGGGGGAGGGGAAAGGGGGAGTAGGGGGAACGGGAGAGAAATGGGAGGAGGGAGGAGGTGGAAATTTTCAATAAAAAAAAGAAATAAAAATGAACGAGCAAATCTGAAACTAGAAAGACATCTTTACTGGTATCTTCCATGTTCTGCAATAAATTGAAGTGGAAATTTTTGGCTGTAGAAAGATAATCTGAATGGTTAGGCAGAGTTATGTCTCTAATATGAGGCTTCATTTGTGCTCGTGGCAAACACGTTGCTTATATGAAACCTACTTACCTCCTACCCTAGACATTAAGTTGATTGTGACTAGGTATTATATGGGTATCATTTTAAGGCCAGGCTACACAATGGAAGAGGACATGCGACTTTGCAAGAAAAAGAAGCAGGCCTTTAGTGTGCTATTTTGGAGTTGAGCATCGCTATTACCAGGGATCCTATTCTATCCTGCTGATGCATTGTCCCTTCAGGGCCCTGTTTCACCTGGAAGCCTTTATGAATGCATCTATCACAGAAAAAGTAGATCTCGAGCCCGGTGTTTTCTGTAATTCCCAAACATCATTACCCTGACAGTAATGACACTAAAGCTTGCCACAACCTTTCTTTCATTTCTGCAGTTGGAGTACTGCTTGTTTTAACAGAGTGGAAAAGGCCTGCTGAGTATCCCTGAGTGCAGCCTTAGCAGGGAGTGTGTGCCTTTTCCTCAGTCCTGTCGCAGAGCTGGACACAGTTGTTGGCTCCCTGAGTAAAGAGCTGTTGGATGTGCGAAATGGGGAGCAAGCATGAGAATAATAGCAGGTGTTTAAATATTGATGGTTCCATTTTCACTTGTATAGCCTTGTTTAAAGTTCAAAGACAGTGGATGGGCCTACCCGCTTACTTTCCTGGGTTTCCAAATCGCCTTCCCTCACAAAGAAATAGTATAGATTGCAATCCAAGACATAAACACAGCCTCCGAAGGCACACCCAGTTTTGATTTCTGGGTCACCTACGCAAGCTTTTGTACATTTGCTTTGTACACCAGCCCTCCAGTGAATTGTAGAAGAAACACAACCAGGCAGAAGAGACGTTCAGAAAATCCTGGTGCAGGGTCCATCTCATGGTAAGGACAGAGTGAAGAGATTGTCCTGCATAAATACACCTAAGTGTGTATCAGCATGCACGCCGAGCCTTATCATGGGTGAGTCATAAGGAATCACTGAAGTGCCTCGGCTTCCAGAGCGCCTTTCTGTTATTCCCGCACAGTACAGAACTGTAAGAAATCTGAGTCACCCTCATGAGAATGATGCACACTGAGGCTGAATGAGGCAGCCCTCTAATCCTCCGGTGTCAGCTCCCATGCCCTAATGCCCTAATGCTTGCTTTCTATTGAGGGTAAAGTCTTTGCCTGTGATTCTTCATGGTGACTCTGCCATTTATAGTTGCCCCAAGGGCTGTCCTGAGGTGCTGTTCAGTGTTCCGAAGTCAAGCTGGTGGAGGAGACCTTGTGGAGAAAAATTAAGCAGTAGGTTCTTCCTAGCTTCAGCTGGAGCGCAGCTGGCCATGGACCCAATGCATGCATTAAGTAAATTATTACCAACAAATGGCACAACGAGGTTATGTGTTGATCCACTGATCAGAATGTGACCACAAACTCATACAAGCCTCGTCACGAACTTCCTCTAATAGCGGGGGCTCATCACTCACTGTTCAATGTTTCTGGCCGCAACTTAAAAACTACCATGAATGAGACTTGACTATGTGTGTCCCCAGCAAAAATTACCCTATATTCAATTCCAGACATTAAGCTTCCAAAAGTCTGCTCATTACTCTGCAATGAAATAAAAACTAAGATTTGAGGGGGGAAAAATCCTAAATACGATTAAACTATGTGAAGCTGAATAGGATGGACTCTAGCTTAGCTGAAGAATAATAAAATCGGTAACCAAAGCTGGTAATTGTAAAGCTATTGTATCAGGAGCATCACACCCATTGTTTCATTTAATCTTTCGTGCTTTGTCATGCATAAGGCATAGTAATGTTATTATTGTGACTACCGCACTGAAGAAACAGCAGAGACCCGCAAGTGAGAAACTTGCATTGTGCACAGTCAGAACTAAAAAGCGAAAGCCGGGAGGGTTGCAGGTTCCAGGGCTTTGCGCTGCTCTCTGGTGGTAAGGAGTGCTTCAGGAAAGGGCTCGGCTGATTTGGGCTCACTTCCTGGGTACAGCAGTTCAAACTCTGGGCTCTCACTAGGCGATCCATAGCAGTTTGAACTCTGGGCTCTCACTAGGCGATCCATAGCAATTCGAACTCTGGGCTCTCACTAGGCGATCCGTAGTAGTTCAAACTCTGGGCTCTCACTAGGAGATCCGTAGCAATTCAAACTCTGGGCTCTCACTAGGCGATCCGTAGTAGTTCAAACTCTGGGGCTCTCACTAGGTATCAGCACAGCCGCAAGGACAGGTATTTATAGTCTGACGTGGATCATTTTTAATCTGGAGGCTCAATGAGCAGTATGGGAATGGGGACAAATCAGCTATGGCCTCGGCCACTCAGCTTCTGTGCGTGTGTGTTGACTCTACATTCCTCTTCACCTTTATTCCTTGGGGAAAAGGTGACAGAGCTTTAGGAATCTTCCATGAATTTCCATGCGAGACACAGGCTTGCTTGCTTAAGTTCTCTGTGGAATGAATAAAGATCAGGGTATTCTAGGTCTGTTTGAAAGTTACATAAATTCAAGTGTTGAATAATGTATGTGCCCCAGGTTCTATCCACACCTCCCATTTGCATATAAGATTTTATATACCATTGCGGTTATATCCTCTGATTCAGGTTACTTGGATTGCTTGGCATAGTCTGTCTTGGTGCTTGTTTTCATAACTGTGCACAAATATAAGAAATAGCTTTGTAGAATTGCAAATCATCTCATTTTCCTTTTCTGGGGCCTGAAGCTTAGAGGGGTGGAAGCATCTGTCCAGGAGGTGCAGGTGGTTGTCAGCAGAAGCATTCTTCTTCTGGAATTATCCCTCCGGGACATCAGTTGGAGAGGCAGAATCCTGGACCATTCTCTGGTCACGAGGGCTTAATTGCATCAGCCCTGTGGATGAGATGAGTTGAGAACTTTTGGCCATGACCTTTGCCCTCTGGACCACCATAGGTTTGGAACAATGATTATATCAAGTTTGCTGGATTCTTGCATTTTTGACTAAAGATGCAAGATCAATGATTGAACAGAATTAAGGGCTTTAACAGTACAACTGCTGCCCCCCAACCCAAGACTAAACTCGGGAATTTAATTATCTTCTATATGAATAATTCCTTTTTGTAAATAATTATTCACTTTGCTGCTAGTTCAGAGTGGAAATGAGACACCTAGAAGCAAACCCAAAGTTTTGTGAGTTTGAATGAGAAGGAAAGGCTGTTCATCTCAGCATCAACGTTGACAATCAATCACTCTGTGTTTTTGTTTGTGCTGAAGAATGGTTTGCTCTGGTGATGTCAGCAAGAAGTGATGCCGGCCCATTGTCATGTAAGGCAAGGGATTGGACTTCCAACCCTGATGTTGTCACTGTAAAAGATAGTTCTAGACAGAGAGGAGATTGAAGGGAGTTTTCCCTGCTTTCAGATTCAGCCATTGTATTCCCTGAAGGCTAAGAAGTTTAATTGCCTGTCATTTAAGACTCCCTACATGGTGTGAATCTTGTGGATAATACTTATACCATTTGAATGCTAACTGTCATTCAACTACTATCTTAAGTGATAGCTCACAAGCCCTTTTAGCTGCCATGAGCTCATCTTTCGCCTTTGGGTGATCAGGAGAGCTTCAAGATGATAGAGGACTCAAGCCATCTTTTGAGTGTGACTGGGCCTCTATTGCAGTGATGTAAAGCAGAAGAGTAAGAAGATCAGTTTACTATGCTTACCCTCGAACTGTCAGCAGGAAATGTGGTTGGTCTTAGGATGCTCACACAGTGTGAGTGCATTGCTATTCAGATTAAACCGGCAGCCACCGTGATTCTCCTATCAGTGGTAGAAATCCAGCCTATGTCCAGTCTGTGAAGCAGAGAGGATGCTCATTATGTAGGCATTATACTTGGAATAATGAGTCGTGAACATCCCGAACTTTCTTATTCCGGGAAATACCCACAGGGTTTGAACACCAACCTTAGAACCCCGTGTTTCCTCTTGGTTGTATACGCATGCCTAACAGGTGCCGTGTTCGAATGAGGTAAGATTATATTGTTTTATATGTAGAAGATGGATTTAAATTTCCTCTGACCATGAAGGGTGGTGAAAAGGCCACTCCAACCAGTGCCTGAGATTCCTTCTCTCTCTTTAGGGCCATCAGTTGCTGGATGAAGACTCTATGGTGACATTTAAGAGAGTCATCAATCTGACTACAGGGCAAGGCCAGTTCAGGCCCCCTCTCCTCTATTGCTCCTCCCCTTTCCATACTCCTTCTCCCTCTACCTCCATGCTCCCAAGTTTCTTAGAAGATCTTGTCTCTCCCCCCTTCCCAGGGGATCCATACATGTTTCTCTTAGAGTTCTCCTTATTACTTAGCTTCTCTGGGGTTGTGGACTGTAAGCTCGTTATCCTTTGCTTTACAGCCAGTATCCACTTATGAGTGAGTACATACCGTGTTCATCTTTCTGGGTTTGGGGTACCTCACTCAGGATGCTTTTTTTCTAGTTCTATCCATTTACATGCACATTTCAAGATGTCATTGTCTTTTTTTTTAACGACTGAGTAGTTGTACTCTGTTGTGTAGATGTACCACATTTTCTTTATCCATTCTTCAGTTGAGGGGCATCTAGGTTGTTTCCAGGTTCTGGCTATTACAAATAATGCTGCTATGAACATAGRTGAATAAATGCCCTTGTATTATGATTGGGCATCCTTTGGTGGATATATGCCCAAGAGTGGTATTGCTGGGTCTTGAGGAAGGTTGATTCCCAGTTTTCTGAGTTTGACGGTATGACTAAAGGTTTCACCAACAAGTTCAAACGTAAGCCACCAGCAATGGAGTAGTGTTCCCCTTACTTGGCATCCTCTCCAGGAGAAGCTATCATTGGTACTTTTGATTTTTAGCCATTTTGACTGGTGTAAGATCATGTCTCAGAGTCATTTTGATTTGCATTTTCCTGATGGCTAAGGAGTGAGTGATCAATCACTCAGCTAGACACCTTACTCTCTAGGCCCTCTTAATACCCTGGGCCCCTCCCCCACCTGCCCCATAGGCGGTTCTGAAGAGCCCCACTATACTTGAACTGTTCTCAGGCTCACAACTCTGTTGATACTGAGGACCCCGCCTTCCCTCTCTTGTCCCTGCATAGCTCATTTGTGTCCTGACAGCAGGCGCACCCCTCTTTGACATTCCCATCCCTTCCCCTCATATCCTGCTCATCATAAATACAATGGTTCATTGCATCCCGGGGTAGGAAAACCAGGCCTTTGGTTTGGCTTTGTGTTTAGAATACAGTAGAAAATATGCTAATTTTTATCTACCAAGTCAACAGCAAGTTGGCTCAGAAAGACCAAAGCATAAGATTTCTTTCTTTCTTCCCCCTTTCTAACTCAGATAGCCTTCAGAGAAACTGCTTCTTGGTGGATTTCCTGCTAAGTGATTTCGTTGGGTGCCTGGGAATTCACAGCTTTAAATTTACCAAAGATTTTCAAGAGCATTTTGTTGTATTAGGACTCACAGAGGGGAGATTAAGAGTACCCTCTACAGGCAGGATCCAGGAATTCTGAGCAAAGCCTTCAGTACTGGGACATTAGGAGAGCATGGAAGCCAGCAGTCCTCAATTGTCTGTAGAATTGATTGCCACCAGATTGCTACCTGGTGAGATCATTTGCCTGAGAAGTGGGCACAGGCTGAAGTCCACTCACCAGCTCTTCCCACAATTACACCGTGGCTAATAGAAACTGCTGATCATTAGCCTCTTAATTTTGCTTTCAGCCAGTCCAGTAGTGGAGATCTGGACTTCCTACTTTCAGTCAATAAATCTAATACATCTAGAATATTGGGGTGGGAGGGAGTGGGGGGCTAACTCTGGGGGTAAAAGCATTTTACTACATACTTACATAAAGGGGGAAGCTAATTCACACATTTTATGAGCCCTGATGTTCAGTACTTAAGAATCTTGCTTTTTCAAAGTGTTTCCACCACATCTAGAGATGGACCAAGTTCACAAAATCCCATCTTATCCACTTGTTTCCAGAGAGATTCCACTTCCTTTGAGTCCCAAGGCCCGTTTGCCTTGCCGGCCTCCCCCCTTCCACTGGAAACAATAGCTCTGAAGTCTCCCCACTCCTTCAGTTACCAACCCTACAGTCAACATGCCCTAGCACCAGGGGTCATTAAGTACCTCTCTTCTAAAAACCTACCATTCCTGGCCCATTCTTTCTAACCACTTTGGAAAACAGCTGACCAACAGGCCAAACTCCCTCATCTCCAGTGTGTCTTAAGTGTTATTAATTCATACTTCAACCATTGTTCTTCTGTCTTAAGTAGCTTTAAGTCTTCAGCCTGTAAGGCTTTCCTTCCTAAGCCATCTATCTGGCCCTTACATACCCTCTTATTATTCTACCAGGCATCTTGTTCAGCTTTGGAAGAGTCTTGGGTTTCTAGATAGGCAGCAAAACTCTGGCCAGCTAGATGAACACTCACCTTTGATAGTTAAGCCCCTTTCAGGATATACAGCAACGCAAAATGAAGGGAAGGACATGAATAGTGAAGTGGTTTGCCTTCCAGCATGGCTATAAATACATCTTCAAACAGACGCAGAAACGCTACAAGAAGTGCCCAAACTGAACAAAAACCCATCTAAAATCACCTTATCTAGAGTTGTGAATTTGAATTTAGTGTGATTTTAATTTCAAAAATTGTATGGATTTTACTTGTTGACTTCATGATTTTCTTCTTAGAAAACATATAGACATTTAGTAAAAAAAAATAGTTCTGGGAAATTGGATCCAAACATGTCCATGCTGGCACTGAAGTCCATGAGGTGTGATCTCTGCCAGGTGCCACAGAGTACCACCTGTGATGCAGATGAGCTAATGGGACATGCGTGGGAAGGTGGCTGTGAAAGTGAGCCCATGGCACAGATTATCCCCTCAACCCCATTGTGACTGTTGTCACCTGAGAGGCACCAGCAAAGCTCTGAAGGCTGCTATTGTCTACCCTCATCCAAGGGGATCCCCAGCCAGTCAGTCAGTCTAGGGAGGCCAGGGAACAGAGATGGCTGAACCTGCCTCAACTGACTCTAATGCCCAGCCAAGGCAAGAGCCACTGAGTCCTCAACCCCCATCCCCCAAATTTAATTTGTGTATGAGCCTGGTACAGACCCCAGATTTCCATCTGTTGGTTGCGGGACAACCTGAGATAAACACACTGGTTGAAGCTGTGTATCCTTGGTGGAGGTACACCCTGGGAAGTGGATCTGAACTAGCCGTGCTCTTGCTGGCTGTCCTTTGGCACACACAGCCTCATCAAAAGAAATCCCTTTTGCTCTTATGTCCTCAGCCTCTCTCATTACTATGATGTAGCAGTAATGATGTGTGCTGATGAAGCCGTCATGAGATTACTGACAATGGGTGATGCGCTTGATAATGTATGCTTTGTGTAGGTTCTCTGGGGGAATGAACTGGCTTAATGACTTTTCCAACATTGATTGGAAGAGAATTGCTGAAGCTAAAAACTCCTCTTCCCTTATTGGCTCTGGTCCTCCCTTGACCAACCTTACTGCTCAATTTGAAGAGAAGTGAAGAAAACCTGGGACTTCACCTTCTTAGAGACCGGGACTTCACCTTCTTAGAGACCAGGACATCTCAGCATGCAACACTCCGACTGCTCTTGATGTAAATGTTGGCAGAGACCCGCCATGTTTCAGACTGCTATTCTGCTGTTGCTTTGAAGTTTTATAGCGCCAAATCAGAATGGCCTCAACTCTCGTTTGTTTCTATCCAAATAGCAGTTGAGATGTAATTTACTCTCAGATCATCTGCAAATAGATACAAACACTATGCACACATGGTATCATACTTTTAATGCAAAGTAGAGTCAATTTCCATAGCTTGAAAACCATAGAGTATTGAGGTTAGTGTTAATTTTAGAGTACTGAGGTCAATGTTACCTTTAGCATGAGGAATCTCAATATTGTAGTTAAGCAGAGAAAGCAGGAACCCCCTTCTGTGGAGGAGAGGTGGTGTGGGTGGAGAAAAGCAGGTGTGGATGTGGGCATTCTGCTCAGAGAACAAGGCCAGGCTCCCTTCCCATCAGGAAGTCCAAATGTTCTGCTTTTCCTGGCCCCGGACTGCAAGGCTGCTGCTCGCTTTCTCCAGATTTAGTGGCGGGTGCTTCATCTCGGCCATGCTTCTAGCCCTGATAACTATTCTCATCTCTGATCCCTGTATAAATATTCATGGACCGTAAGAAATGATCCAGGAAGCTGCTTCTCCAGTTGAATAGCTGATGCTGTAGGATAAGTAAATTCTTCCCTACTCCTGAGTGTGGGGTATGGGTTGGGTGGAGTGGGAGTGTCTGCAGAAGGAAAAGCATCCCAGCTGGTGCCAGGGCCAGGTGTCAGCTGCGCAGTCCCCCTCCTCTCTGACCTTAGTTTCTGTGATATAGGTAACGTGGCTGGCTTGGGATGTTTTCTGGGAGCAGATGTTGGGAGGTAGGGAAGCAACCAATGCCTGGCAGCAAGATCATGGCATTTGTCTTGAATGTTGCCTCTTAACCCGTGCTAAGGGATCTAAAGATATGTCGCCATGTCTATAGGTATCCAATTAACAGGCGGTTAGTTAATTCCTGCCTAAGCAATAAGTGATAGTTCAACTTTATATATGATTTCACTTTCTTGTGGATCCCAAAATAGTCAAGAAAAATTCTAGACTTACACAGCTCATGAATTTTAAGTTGTGCAACATTCTGAATAGAGTGGAGAAATCTCTATTCCCACCCTGTCCTGCTCAGGTTGTCAATCCCCTTTGGCACAGGGTATCGAAGCCGCCTAAGCTGCCTCCTTGTTTCCTTCTTAGTCGGCACCATGGACAGCGTATAGACCACCATGGTATCACAGTGCTTATGTTCAAATGACCCTAAGTTTAGTGAATAATGACCCCAGAGTGAAAGAGCAATGGTGTTGGTCATTCAGACGTGTCAGATAGTATCATAAAGTGTATCCTTTAAAGGGGATAGTAAACAATCTCAGTTGAATTTTAAAAAGATATATTCTAAATGTGCTAATATCTACAGAAGTAGTGAGATATTGAACATGTGAGCCTTGAGAGACCTGGGGTCTCAGAATTATATCCCACATCCCAATAGAGGCACAGCGTTGTAATTTTTAATGTATCTGAAATTGTTCTGCACTAGGTACCTTCAGAATTTTTCTACTCTGCCCTTAGGTCAAAAGAAGTATCTCTCAGCTACATTTACCAAATAGTTAGTTCTAAACAATTGAATAAGTCTGTTTTAATTACTTGGCCATTTGGGGGACCAAAAAAAAACAATACAAATCCTATGAGGAAAAAAATCTTTTTACTTTATTTTTAAATAATCTCTGACCAGTGAAGCTCTTTGTTTGCTGGACACTGTGTATAGCATCAGAAATCTTGGCAACAAACAAGGATACCTCCTCATTGGTCAGTTAGATTAGTTCTGGATAACATCCAAAAGTCCAGCTTGCCAGGAATAGGAAATGGCTGAAGGGGACCTGGCATCTAATGGTGAAAATGTGGGTTACCTTGAGCAAGTGGCTCCTGTGGGATCCAAAGGACTGCACTGTCTTCAGGTTTTAAAAATGGATTTTGTGTGAGTCTTGAACGCTACCTCAGGTCAGCTCCCCCAAGGAATTGGGAACTGTAAACATAACCAGACACTCTGCCACTTCAAGGGACTGGAGGACCTTTCCTGTGCGGTGTTCAGTCCAAGCGCCATGATGCCTTCTCTGAGAGAAACACCTTTTCCGGAGCGGTCTGCAGAGAGCTGGGTTCAGTGGTTCAGCAGCAGCCATTACGCCAAGCCAAGGGGTACCCTAAGCAAACCATCACTCTTTCTCAGATGCAAACTGAGTTATAGAGACTGAATGGCTTTCCTCCCTTAGCAAGAGCATGCAATGTGGGTCCTTGAGGTGGATCAGTGAGCCAACAGATCATAACCTTGTCTTGCAGAACTTACATTCTAAACTCTTGTTGGTATGAGAAAGTAATAATGGGCTTTTCATCCCCTCTAAAGTTCTATGTAATAGCCTATTTTTTCAGACACAAAGATCCTGCAGAAAATAGATGTACTTAAGATATTTAGAGCCCAATCAGCAACCAGAACTGGAGGGAATTATTCTGTATTAATGAAAACCGGTGATCTATGACTATTGTCTTAATGAGAACTGGTAACATATGCACGGGATGGGTAAGGAAGCAGGCCATGTTAGCAGACTGAGTATGCTAAGAATGTTGACACGCAACTGAATTAGAATGACAGTTCCACGAAACCATCTTCTTCCTTGTTTAGTCTTGGGAAATACACAATGGTGTATAGCCTAAAACATCACATACTATAGTGTTTAATTTATAGTGTGGCAGGTGATTTTTTTCTCTCTCTCATGGCATGGGGAACAGAATTCACTTAAGGATCTCTCCTATGAGAAGAAGAGAGGTACTTAACTTTTATCTAAATAATTAGAACCCTTTTTGGTCTTTTAAAATACTGTGAAAACTGCTTTTCTCCTCTGGGTCTTCTAGGAAAGTAGGAAATACAGGAACTCTTACATTATATTCTGGCCATGCTGCCTTTCTTCCATCTTATTTCCAGGAAAATTAACAATAAATTAATAAGTCATTGCAAATGAAATCTTCAGAGATTTAAGACCTGGTTGTGGTGGCGCAAGTCTGCAGAGTCGTGTTTTCCATGCTATGCCAAAGTGTGGTAGCATGAAATGCAGCCTACATATAATTTATCAAATAAAAATGCTTGCCTCTGCACTGATGAGTATATATATACATGCATATTAAAAAATTCATAATCCACAGTAGAGACTTGTTGGGGGAGGCTGCTTGTTTGTTCCCTGATGCTCAGATTCGAAATAACCACACAGAAACTGTATTAAGTAAAGCACTGCTTGGCCTATTAGGTCTAGCTTCTTATTAGCTAAATCTTATATTCTAAACTAACCCATCTCCATTAATTTGTGCATCACCACGAGGTCGTGGCCTACCAGCGAAGTTTCAGTGGGCTCCAGCAGAAGCATCTGTCTCTGGCAGCAGGTACATGGCTTCTCCTGACGCTGTTTTCTTTCTCCTAGCGTGTATTCAGTTTAGTTTTCCTGCCTAGCTCTACTCTGCCCTATCACAAGCCAAAGCAGTTTCTTTATTCATTAACCAATAAAAGCAACACATCATCTCCCCCTTTCTGTCTAAATAAAAAGGAAGGTTTTAACTTTAACATTGTAAAATTATATATAACAAAACAGATATCAAGCAAGAATTTCAGTTACAATATTTATACCTACTTTATTTTTTATCATAACTAAGGAAGACTATAACTATCTTTTATTCATCTCCATCAAAGACTCCAGAAGGATATAATATTATCTAAGTAAACAGGAAGTGCATTGTAAGCAACTTTCAAAACTCTCGAATTGACAGAGATATCTCATGACCTAGACAGTCACCCAAATTTCTCCTGTAATGTTGGGGCATCCAGTCTTCAGCCTAGCGGCCCATAGTATCCAGCAGACTTTTTCATGAAGCAGGAAACTTGAAGATCTGTTCTGCCTTGTATTGGCAAAGTCTGTCTGTTGCTTTCTTCTGTGTCCTGCAGAATGTCTGGCAGATGCTTTCATGAAGCAGGAACCTGAAGGACCATCTCACCTTTAGGCAAGTTCGGCAGTCATTTTTCTGTGGGTCCTGCATGTCCAGTTCATAGAGCATAGCATCCAGCAGTCCAGGCAAGAGCAGTTTCTTGCCCAAATGGCTAACAAACTCTGTTATTCAATGCTTAGAAAGCACTGAGAATAAATGAGACTGAGAAGAGAATGGGGGGGACAGGGTCATGGAGGGTCATGTAACTGATGGGGATTTGGAGAGCGACAGAGAAAATTTGGGTGCAGATATGGGAGGTGCACAGAAGGGGTAATGAAGACAGAGAATGAGAGAGCAAGGATGATTAGCAGAGAGAAAACTGAGATGAGCGAGGACTTGGAGGTGAGGGGAGAGCCTGAAGGGGAAGAGAGGAGGTGTAGTCACCAGTGCGGATTGCTGTTGAAACCGCTCTTCCCTAATGGTGGGGTCTGGGTAGAAATGGGTAGCAGGTAGTGACTCATTACTGGCTCAGCCAACGTCTTTTGATGTCCTTTTGGTGATCTTGTGGTAGATTCTGTTGGCTTCTTTGAAACACCTGTCCCAAACTTCTCACAGATTTTTCTTTTCCTAGTGTGACGTTAAGTCAGTTTTGTTCTCAGAAGAAGGGGTGGACCCAGCAGGTTTTCCCTTTTCAGCCCTGGGAAACCTCCAAGTATCAGCCATTTTATGATAATTGGTACCTTCTCAGTTGCTTTTTGATTAAAATGCCTGACTTAAGAAGAAGAATTATTTAATTCACAGTTTCAGAGGGTTGCTTGTCCCCCATACTCTTGGAAAGAGCATCATGATAAATGGGGGAATGGGGGTGTTTAAGACTGCTTCCTGGCAGATAAGAGGCAGGAGGGAGGAGATACAACAGGGAACCATGCTGATATACAGCACCCCAAAGACCAACCTCCTCCAAATAGGCCTCCTCCTCCTCTTCTCAATCTCCTCAAAATGCTACCAGGTAAACCTACCAAGAGAAGACTCCGTTGATGACTTCAGAGCCCCCAGGATCTAATAACCTCTGGAGACCCCATTGAAGACACACTGGTGTACTTCCCCTAATGTCTGAGTCATTCCTTAGCCTGATCAAGAGCATCATCAGAAGTGCCTTGATGCAGAGTAAGAAGTGAAGATATTTCTTACCATAGCAGAAACCAGAGAGAGAGAGAGAGAGAGTGTGTGTTCCGACACCATGGTAAATCCAATTGCCTACTGCAAGGTGTGGTTTTTAAAATTGCATACGTATTTCTGTAGTCTTCGAGAAATAAATAGGCCATCCCACAGAATGGATGGAAATTAGAGAATAGTGACTTTTAATTCACCTAATTTAGTTTGAAAGCAAAGGGAAGCCTGGGGCGTGCATCCATACTTTGGCAGACTGTTTAGTTGCCAAGCCCTCTCCTCCAGCATCTTGTCACCTGCTTATGCTTACGTTGACTATTGCAACACCAAGATTCTCAAGCCCTTCACAATACAATATAGAATCAAAGCAGAAATGTTTCCTTCCATCTAAATGTACTTGCTTATAACATTGACCACTTATGTATTCATTGATTAATTCGTTGTTTCAGTCATTCGGTGGAAGTCACAGGTTGCATTCCACCAGCTGCTTACACTTACCACCTGTGCAGAGTCAGGTTGCAAGTCCATGCCTTGATGCAGAGTAAGGCAGTACTTTGACAGCAGCGCAGACACTGCAAACATCTTTTTCTGTCCTCAAGTCAGCTGATGGTTTTATCAGAAAACACAGACAGGAGCCGAAAGTACACATTATTCCAGGCTATTATGCAAGACGGCTCATCTAATAACTTTCTGTTGAGATGCTGTTCCCTGACAAACTTGGTTTAAGGCATGCAGAAGGAACATGAAATGTGCGTCGGGCCGTGACTTAAGTCCCAAGGGTTGCTGTGTTCCAGCTGTCTTGATTCTTCGAGTAACCGGGGCCTATTTGGGTTACTTTTCACTGGCTACAAATCCATGACCTTCTGGCCAAAACATTGAGTCTGAAAATGTTTTGAAGCTGAGGAACTTCAGGATTTTGTACATGTGCTCTCCCAGTTTACTTTCTATCAGGGTGATAAGTACCATGACCAACACCCAAAAGCAACCTGGGTAAGAGGGGGTTTAGTTCAGGTGACAGATCGTCATTCTTCGTCAAGGAAACCCAAGGCAGGAACTTGAAGTAGAAACCAAGGACCGTTGCTTACTGCCTTCCCGTCCTTAGCTTTCTCAGCTAGCTTTTTTACATAACCCTGGTCCACCTGCCTAGAGGTGGCATTGTCCTCAGTTGACTGGGCCCTCCAACATCAGTTAACAATTAAGAAAATTTCCCACAGACATGCCTATGGGCCAGACTGATGGAGGCAACCCTTCAATTGAGGTTCTTTCTCTAAGTGACTCTAGTTCGTATCAAGTTGTCAATAAAAAGTAACCAGTACGCACACTGATAGACATATGTGGCATGTCTATATGAACCTGGGGAAACAACTGATGAATGAATCTATTCTCTGTGCTTCGCACTAAGTGGAATATAGCCTATAAATCCTATCGGATGACGTCAGGCCAAGTCGCAGAGAAACTCGAGTTTCTCTAGGTTTATTTTTTTAATCTTTGCACTGCAGCAAGGAATTATGGGTATATTCTAGATAAGACAGTGAATACAAATGTACCTTTAAAAGTCCACACATCCACAAACACACATTTATGTGATTACTAAGACTGAAAACAGTTTTAAGAACTACCACGTGAGTGGCAGAGCAAAGAGACGCTGGTAAGTTTGGTAAGTTTGGAGGGAGGAGAGCGAGCTCACTCCTAGGTTGTCAAGGCCTCATTCCGTGGACTGAGGATCAGCCCACGGGACCTTGTAGCTATAGAAAGAGTACAGCGAGGTGCCACGTCTTCCTGCGAAGAGTCCGTTGACGACTGGTAACCACTACCGAAGTGTCTCCTCAGGAAAACACTCAACAGTGCTCTTTTACTTTAGCAGTAGTGATGTATGGTAGTGGCTACTGTTTTTGTGAGAGCTATGTTTTCATAAAATGATAAATGTGAATTTTTTTTCTACCACTGGCGCATATGTTATAAGGCCATCTTTTTCATGGTGACCTAAAACAGTTTTATGGTAGTTTGAAGAGGGACAATTTTCAAGGCAGGGTTTCTCTGTGCAGCTCTGGCTGTTCTGGAACTCACTCTCTAGACCAGGCTGGCATTGAACTCAGAGATCGGTGGAGGCACCTGTCTCTGCCTCCTGACTGCTGGGATTAAAGGCACATGCTGCCACTGCCTGCAACTTTATGCTACTTTTTAAGGAAAATATGGCAGTGCTTAGGGCTGTGGTTCTCAGCACTGAATGAACATTAAAAACATGAACCAGTGTTAGAGTGAAGTTGTGTGTTAGAATATCTTTGAACCTGGTTCACAGCCCCACCTATCCTGATGTGTTTGGTTGGCGGTCCAATCTGGGCATAGAGATATTAAGATTTAGGTGAGTTTAAAGCTTGAATAAAAATTAACTCATTGATTTTGAATAGCTAATGTTTCTGTATTTAACTTTTAGAAGTATAGGTGAAGTCCTTATTGGATATTTTCTTACAATTTAGAAAATACAAAATAAAATAAAAATTAAAATAAAATACATTAACTAAAGATTTTTTCAATCAAAAATAACTAATATTCCTCTTTGTATTCAATGGCTAGGACAGTGCCCTTTGGCCAAGCACTGTGTTATGATCCATGCACACACAGATTTTTTTTTATTAAAACTGAGAGTCTGTGCTCCTCCTATATAATTTCTATATTTGGCATGGAGTCAGAGCTGTCAAAAAGAAAATTTCTATGGACTGTTCCATTCCCACCTGGTGAGCCTGTAACCACAAATGTGTTAGCTTAAGAAGAGATGGTGACCCTCGAGTGTGGCTGTATGGAAACCAAAGACACCAGGAATTGGGAGTGACACAGGCCAGTAGTGCTGAAGCCCTGACCCACCAGGATATGGCTTTGGTTTAAGGCTGTGTCCATGCCGCTGCCTTTATTTGCCTTCACAGGCATTACAGAAATGGAAACTGGTTGGCCATGGGGAGACGGTTGGAAAATGAGACACAGGCGAAAGTTGAACTTCCAGGTTTGCAAGCTTAGACAGTGGAATGGGGGGTGGGAGTAGTAAAAGCTCCAGCACAAGCAAGAGCTTTCCTGTGTGCTAGAGGGGTTATCCATTTGATATCTTCCTTGTGTGCTGTTCCTGCCCAGATGTGGAATATCAGGCATCAAGTAACAAAAGTGACCGTGAAGTCCCTTCTAGAGCTCAGTTTAAAGGAAAACAATCGTGCTTCAGGATGCATCAAACATCTGGCTGCAGATGTTTGAAACAGTTCCCATTGCCATGTAGCTGGGCATCTTCAGAAAGTGATAAGGATGCAGGAAACTTGGGAAGCAAGGGTGTGATTTCCTTGAGATAGGAGACAGATATCTTTTCATAGACAGGTTGACTGCATGTTTGTGGCTTTCATTAGTGTTGCTAAGTCATGATGGAATGATACCAGATGGCAGCTGAGACATATGGCCCACATTTGAGCCTTCCTGAGAAGGAGCTTTGGCCTCGGAGCTTAAGTATTTGGCTCCGTGCCATGCATTATAACTTCATCCTTCACCTTTATAGCATCCCACCTTGCTGTCTTTGAAGTCAATCATCAGAGAAATAGGACAGTAACTCCAGGCACACTCATTGTGAGGCGAGACGCAATTTGTATGTTGAAAGCATACAGAAGTTATTTTTACTTTCCATTAGTAAACTCCTGCAAGCTCAATTCTATTCTTTCCCTGGGCCAGAAATAACTAAATTCACAATGGGATGTGTTAAATTAATAGCTGGGAGTACAATCTCAAAATAGTGATATGTGCCCTTTCAGCTTAGATAAGCAGCTTCTGCTCAGGAGAGTGTCTCCTCTGGACTTCTGGGTGCACAATTGTGCTTTCAACGCCAGTGTTAGCAGATGTGGTCTGAAATGGCCTATCGCAATAAAAACCCGCCATATGTAGCATGGTCTTCTCACTTGGTACCATGCAAGTCAGCTGGCCAGCGCCTCTGTTTATTGGCTGTTTCAACTTTAGCACTAGTTGACTCATTCTGAACCTTGTCATCTTGATTGTTTTTCAACTTGACTGTGACAGAACATTCTGTCAAGATTTTACCTGAAAACTATTCTTCCCCATCACAACCATCCCTTCTGCTTTTTTTTTTTAAGAAAACAAAACAAAACTATCCAAACTTTGATCTTGGTGCTTGAGAGATTTTAATTTGTACCCTGCTCAAGATGATGGTTGGCAAAAGTGATTTCCCAGTCTTGGCAATCCCTTGCCATCATGAGCATGGCATGCCCATTCCTCAATACCTAAGGGAAGTATGCCGAGGCATGAACTGACGTACTCTTGCTTTCTCCCACAGCCACACCACTGAATTCACTTAAGGCCCCTCGGGTGGACACGGCTCCTATGGTCTCATCTCCCTATCAAAGGAGAGACTCAGACAGATATTGTGGCCTCTGTGCAGCCTGGTTTAATAATCCTCTGATGGCCCAGCAGCATTATGATGGCAAAAAGCACAAGAAGAACGCAGCACGGGTTGCTTTGCTAGAGCAGCTGGGAACATCGCTGGATCTGGGGGAGCTGAGAGGTAAGGGCAGGCCCTCCCTTAATCATTTGCCCCAGCGAGGCCCTCTGCAGAAGCCTTGTGTTTTCTGGAAGCAGAGTGATGACTCGTGGGGTTTTAATGCTAAAGGAAAGCATGAAACTCTCAGAGGAATGGTGCTGAAAGCAAAAGAGCAGTGGCCAGCTTTAGCTTGACTTCTAAGGCCGTCTTTGTTTCTAAGTACTCATTTCCATCATTTTATTGACTCCTTTTCCGATCTAAGATGCAGAGATGCGAACCATAGCCTTTCCTTTGTGTTTGCTGTTAAGCTCCTTCTCTGCTGAATGCTTTTGTGGATGAGTCGTGGAAGAGAAGCTGAAGACAGTAATACTGGCTTACGTAAACTCACGTGCTCTACATTCAGCCAAAGGAAGCAATGATGCTCCCCATGGCCCAGTGCAGCCACCTCCTGCCA
>LOEQ01002607.1:125318-142842 GCA_001685075.1 Bramus lutescens | reverse complement strand
TCTCTGTGACTCAGCACCTTCTGCTACAGATGCACCCATCTCTGTGACTCAGCATCTCCTGTTTGCAGGTGCACCCATCTCCATGACTCAGCACCTCCTGCTACAGATGCGCCCATATCCATGACTCAGCACCTCCTGCTACAGATGCACCCATCTCTGTGACTCAGCACCTCCTGTTTGCAGGTGTACTCATCTTCGTGACTCAGCACTAGAACCATGAACAATTCCCTCTTCAGTTTAGAAGGTTGGGGCTGAGCGGCTTAGATATTCTTAAATACATTTTAAAACCTTGCTTAGACCTCAGTTATATAATAAGCATAATTAACTCAGTTTTCCAGAAGTGAATTCTTGACAAAAGTGTGGTATACTTTTAATGAGTAAGTTTTCATATGGCATTTATGATGACTCTATGTGAACTGGAATAAATATAGAAATGCAAAGAAATCAGTCACTCTTCATGGAGGTGAGGGCTCAAGAGGTACAGGGCTGTGCGGGGCTGTTAGTCTCACTCTATGTAATTGCATCTGCTGTCTGGATTGGCTGTGTTGGAGATTGATTTCAAGGGGAGAAAGCAACTCAAGTAGGACCTCACATCCCAGTAGTGGCATGTGAGTCAGGAGGAGTAGATTTATCTCGAAATAAGTAGAAAATGAGAGATTTTCCCTTTTTGAATTATTTCTGCTGTGAGATAGTGTGGTGACTTGGATCCCCTTTCTTTTCTTCTGCTTTAATCTTGGCTTGGTCTTTGCCAGAATCCCAGGACGTGGGTGACTTAGCATATTTAGCCCTTGCTTCTTCTTTGCCTTTTGTTAGCTTTGGTAGCTGTGCTCAGGCATCTGGACAATAGATCTTCTCCAAGACCAAGGAAAGGAAGGATGCTCTAGGGAAATGAATCAAACAATGTTCAAGATGAGGTAAGGTAAGCATTATCTAGGAGCCCAGTGCTTTACAACTAGAAACCCAAGGGATATTTATCATCTTCCACATTTACCATGTGTCTTACTTAGGGTTTTTATTGCTGTGAAGAGACACCATGAGCATGGCAACTATTATAAAGGAAAACATTTATTTGGGTGGCTTACTTGTACAGAGGTTTAGTTCATTATCATCACGGTGGGACATGGCAGTGTGCAGGCAGACATGGTGCTGGAGAGGAAGCTGAGAGTCTGTCTTACGCAGGCAACAAGAAGTGGTCTGTCTTACTGACTATAGCTTAAGCATAGACCTCAAAGCCCACTCCCATAACACACTTCCTCCAGCAAGACCACACCTCTTCTAACAAGGCCATACCCCCTACTAATGCCATTCCCTTTGGGAGTCATTTCCTTTCAACTCACCACACCATGGATGAATTTGGGAGTGACTTTTCCCTGTGGTCCTGGATTGTGCTTTCTCCTGATATTGTCACAGAATTGGAGTCTAAGTTGCTGCCAGCTGTAGCTAGGATGGGCTGGAAGATGGAGATAATCCATTTGACCCTGGGAGAGCAATTAGAAGTGGTGAGTCGGGGCCATTTGAGTTAGAAAGCCAGTGGTAACTGTAGTGCAGAAGCAAGAAGTAGTTTAGGGTATTGAAAATTGGTCTCTGCTCATGGTGCTCAAGTTGAGGTCATTGATAGTGTATATATATATGGCTGTATTCTAAGGATAGAGTAGCGTTTAAAGTATGAAACTTAGTAAATGAAGAAAAGGTGGTCTCCTCTCATGACTGGTGGTGACAGGGCCTTACTTTTCCCATGACTCTTTCCTAGAGATTTGAAGAATCTCAAGGCATGAATAAGTCTAGCTGTGACCAAAATTCACCTTCCAAAGGCTAGCGGAAAGTTTCAGCACACTGGACACCTGTCACACAAAGTCAGAGAAAGTTGACCGCTGCCTTCTGTGAGAAGAATTCCAGCGCTTTGGAGATCATGTAGATCATGTAGCCGAGCCATGGGCCACCTGTCCCCACATGATTCCATAGGAATAGAAGATTTGATTAGGTGGCCAGAGATAAGATTTTGTAAGCAGGATCACATTTTCTGCTACTTCTGTATTTCAGCTCTGATGCACTGATTAACTTATTCATCTATTGCCCCATTCTTCCCGCTGGTTTTCCTGAGCATCTGCCACAGACGCACAAGGATGAACATGCTTCAGAGAGCCAGAGAAGACTCCCGTTTTGCCAGATGATAAGAAATAAACACGGTTAGCCTGTGATAAGCGCTAAAGGGGCAATAAAAATGGCCAAAGGATGTTGAGATGGGGGGTGGACTTCCTGAAGCAGGTTAGTGACAGTCTGGCGAAACTGCTGAAGTCCTGGAACTCCACCCTAAAGGTCAGAGCAGGTGGTGTGAGGCGATGGCTCATCTCGGAGAGCCCCAGCGAGATCACAGGGTTGTTAGTGGAGAAAGAATGAGTTGTGCTCAAGGATGAGAGAGAGCGTCAGTAAGCCAAAGGCTGCTGATGAGCAGAAAGTGAGCTTGGGGACAGCAGTGGCCACATTTAGTGCATTTTCATAGGCCATGATACCGTGGTAGATGTTTGTGTGGCCTTGCATGTGAGTCTAAGCACTGCATCTCCCATCTGGTTAAGGGATGGACTCCTCCCTACTCTGGCTCATTGTGCATTCTGTCCAACATTGGTTCCGCTCTTATCTCTGTGAGCACAGTCCTCACCTGCTTCCATTGTTCAAAGCTATGTTGCCAGGTAGCAGATTGTTGGGAGCATCAGCACTTCTATTAGAGATCGGGCACTGGTCTGTGAATGACAGGACTACAGCAAAGACTCTGGAGTTCATTTAGTACTGAAAGGTACTACCAACTGCCTGGGATTCCTGTTTTAGTGCTGACCATCGCTAGTGGGTCTGAGATCAGAATTCCTTGAAAACTGAGCTCAGGGGCATCATGGTGGAGCAGCCACAGTGTTAAGCAGGCATGTGCCATTGCTGTTGGGGACAGTTTATTCATGGGAAATTGGACCAGAGAGTCATCTCCTAGTTTTCATCTCAGAACAGGGAATTTGGGTGACTGACCCAAATGTCTCATCTGAGTTATAAAAAGAGCCAACTTGTTAAAGAAGGGAGTAAGAGTGTCAGTGGGGACAGATCTGTGAAAGTCTGAGCCTTTGAGAGCGAGCTTGAGAGAATGCCTGAGCAGTGCTCAGGTTAGGGTTAGGCACTGCATAAAGGGACAGAGCCACAGCTGAGGTTGGCACTGTAGAAGCCCAACGTGGGGCTTGTTGAATGGCGGAGGTGCACAGCTACATTTGGCAATGCCAAGAGCAGAGGGTGGAGCAAAGGGGACTCGGATAAGTGACAGGTGAATGCCTGTATGCCTGTATTCTATCTGCAGATAATGAAGCCCTGGCTTAAAATTCTTAGCAGGAAATCGCATGTTGAGATTTGTGTCTCAGCAATGTCTCACTACAGAAAGCAGCCTGAGGCTGTTACAAGGGAGAGAAATTACAGGCAGGGATATACGTTGGAAAGGGTTGTTTTTTTTTTTTTGCCTAATTAGAATTTCCACTGAGAAATTACATCAACCTGAGCAACTATATGAAGAACTTTGAGGATTCTAGGGGTCAACAGTAAAGAAAACAAATCAGAAAAACTTTGAGTGGTTTTGTATCCAAAATTTTCCCCCGAACATCTATATGTTGGAGACTGTTCTCAACATGACGCTATAGGAAGTGACGGAAATCTTTAAGTGGAGGCACCTAGCAGGTGGTCTCTGGATCCCTGAAAGGTGTCTTCAGTGTGCTCTCTCTTCTCGTCTCTCTTTGGCGTCCTTGTCATGACCCAGTTTTCCTCAGCCACTATATACTACTACACAGATCCTTAGCAACAGTCCATTGGGTCGTTAACTAACACATCCAAAAGCTTCTTCTCTTGAAGTTAATTAGCTCAGATGTGTGTTACAGGAATGGCAAACAGACTAACGCATGTGGAAATTCAACAGGATTTGTCGGGTGAGTTGGGCCATGATTTACTTTGACATTTTTCCATGGCTGAGAACAGGACCCAGGGTTTTGCTCATAGTAGGCAAGTCACAGGCAAGCAGTGGGCCACTGAACTATACAGCCCTAGCCCTAGGGCAGTGGTTTTCAACCTTTTTAGTGCTGCGACCCTTTAATATAGTCTCTCACGTTGTGGTGACCCCAGCCATAAATTTATTTTCATTGCTACTTCATAGCTGTAATTTTGCTACTGTTATAAATTATATTGTAAATATCTGATATGCAGTATGGTCTCAGGTGAACCCCTGTGGAAGGGTCACACAACTCCAAGTGGGGTTGCAACCATGGGTTGAGAAACACTGTCCTAGGACCTTAACCTGGCATGCCACATTGCTCTTCTCATAGTCTTCTGAAGCCTGAATATCCCATACTGGGCCTTAGGGACTAGCAGTCTGGCCCCATTTAACCCAGCCTTGGAGTTGTGACAATGAAGGCCACATGGTCCCGTTTGTATTATCCACCGTGTCTAGATTCATATATTGTTGATAGGCGCCCTCCATGCTCTCTAACAGAAAAGCCACACTCTGCACCCTCGATTCTCCCATGCAGTCGGGACCATGGTTCTTGAGTGGATAGTTTAAAGGTTTCTAGTACCACATACTTAACAAAAATTACTGTGTCAGCGAAGGTGCGTTTCTGTTATGTTTAATCAATTACAGCAAATATGGCGGTTTCTCCTTTATCCTGGTATTTCCAGCCTGTGACAGCGGTGTGCAGTTTAACTAGTTAAGCATCAGCAGAAAATAGGACCTCTAAGCAGATACGATAATTATAGAACACAATGCTAAATTGGATGGTAGAAGTGCTGAGGAAAATCCTTAGCTTAGATTACACCTGGTTATTTTTGCGTTATTATTTTTTAATGTGTTTTGACACCTTAGCTGCGGTGTGCCGGCTTCCTCCCATCTTCAGAGCCCACATTTCTGGGTTAGACAATTTAGCTGTTTAAATGTCTCAGATCCTCTCACAATTGTTGGTGGGAATGAGGTAGGGAAATATGATACAGAAGAGATTATTTTCATTCATTCATTTGGTCAAACTTGCTAAGTCCCTGATATGGGAAAGGAATTGTTCCTAAAGTTATAAGGAAACACTAAATTATTTATGACTCATTATTTAATCTGAGAGGATTTAAAGTGTAGAACAAGGAAATAGAGAAAAATGACACCTTTACTGAAATATAACACTAGATAGACAAAAAAGTTTAAAAGCCCTTTAATCATCGTGATTTTAGAATTTGAAAAAGAGAAAATAATTACTATAACTTGAAATGGGCACCAGCAAGTATGGACATTGGTGACTAGGGTGTTTAGAGCAGAGATGAACATGAGTGAAGGGCTGGGAAGAATGGGTAGAGTAGAACATTACGAGGAATTAAGACATATTGGCTGTCTGGATTAAATCAACCTGGAAAGACAGCTTAGAGCCATGAGAAGTTGTTTTGGCAAAGCTGAACCCTTTCTGCCACAACTGATGTGCCCTAAGTCACATGATGCCTGGGATCATTTATACATTAGCACTGCCTGGGAGCAGAGAGCTTGCTGGATTCAGGTGATGAGACCTCAAAAGCCAGGAAACTGAGGTCAAGTGGATCTGTAACTCTGATGAGACCTGAGGGATACTGAGGTGGAGCGGCCGGAGGGAGAAGATGTGTTGCTCTGGGTACCACCTGCATGAAAATGAGCTGGGAGCTGGATTCTCCAAGAACTGGACAAGGACCCTCAGCTTGGCAACGCTAACAGAAAAAATCAACAACAACAACAAAAAAAAACCCAAAGCAAAACAGATGAGGAATATGAGAAATGACTTATATTTTTGTTCAACCTCAAATCCAACAAGAAATCCACTTGATGAACGTTCACAGTGGCCTGTTTACACCCTGTAGGCCAATGCCTTTCTCATCTGGGGCGGGTTTTGCCCATTATTTTTCCTAATGATGCTAATAAATGAATTGCTGTCTAAAAGAACCTGGTTAAGCCTTCATCTTCCTTGACTATGTCCCCGAAAAAGATGAGCATGGATTTTAAAATGGAATCTGTTTGGCACATCTGCTACCGTGTAAGTGCTGTACACAAACTAATTAAACAGGAACTGGAAAGTACTAGATTCCTAATTTCAGACGTGGCTGTTGCATTTTAAACAGCTGTGAATTGATCTGGAAACCATCATCCTTACTCTGAGATGTTGAATAAGAAAAAGAAAAAAAAAACAAAAAACGAAAGGCAAAATTAACCCCACATGTGCCTCCGTCCACCCAAGTGACTTCTGTTATTTCCGTTAGGAGCCCACTAGGGCTGCATGGAGGAATGGAGGAAGCCGAAGATGTGATGGTAGACTGCTGGACAGTTGTTTTGTTACTCAGAGCGCCAAGGCCTCTACTTGAAGGTCCCCACTGTTTTAAGATTAAGAGCTAGGATGGCATTTTACCAAAGCTCTGTACAGTATTTTCCTAAGGTTGTGGGAGGACAGATCTGTCATGTTGGCTCTTAAGTTGTTGCGGATGTTGGTGACACACTTTTTTTTTTTGAGAAAATAAGAGACACAGCAACATTAAAACCAAGATAAACCTGTCCTTTAACAAATGGGAAACTATTTTGTTTATAGAATTGTAACTTTACATTAATGCAAACAAAAGTAATCTCAAGCATCCTTTATGTTGAATTTTCTGCAGTTGGACCCGGTAGATGAGATCTGACAGCATTGATTGTGGTATAAGAAATAAACATAAGATTTGTTCAAAGTACCACATACCCATTGAGATGCTTGCTGTCTGTTATTTTGGCTAATGTTTAATGAACACTTACCATGTGAAAGATACCACAACAAACCCCAGAACATAAAGATGACATTGTCTTGAATGGTAAAGAAGACATTCTTTCTCTCACAACAAGTCCATTGTTTCTGTGGCAAGTGACATTGTGTGATAAGTGCTCTCAAAACTCACATCCCTGAAGATGGTACCCAAAGACCTCTAATATGTTTACTCATGTCAAGAAACAGATCTTGGAGGGAAGGAAGGAGGGAAAGAGAAAGGAAGAAAGTAGGAAAAAAGGAAAGGAAAGGGAAGAAGGAAGGAAGAAAAGGAAGAGAGTAAAATGTGTATTTAATTAATCATTTCACCGTCTACATCTATTTTATTAAATATATTCTGCTACTGGTAATTAGCATTCCAGGAAGTTTTCCCTTCAAAGCAGTGATTTTGTAGTTGAGAGAGAAGTATACAGACTTGTGTTTGGAACTTCTGTGTGGCTCTATGCCCAGGACTAAAAGTGCTGCCCAAAACACAGAGAAAGCCGACACCATATTTTCATTGTTAGGACTCACCTGAAAGAATGATCATTATTCCTTCACCACTTGATTTTCCAGCGGTCATTGTGCTGTTGACCCTGCTCAGCCCTGAAGATGTCCTCGTGTTCTAGGCATGGTCCTTGAGCGCTGCCAACTCCTGCGCAGCCAATGTACACATGTTCATACGGTTTGAATAATGTTTCAGATCCCCTATGACTTGCTTGTGTAAGAAATGGAAAAACTTCTTCAGAGAGCCTAGAAAATCTGGTTTTACTTAAAAATTTACAGCAGCAAAACTAGATTTTTCTGTAGACATGAAAAAAGCTCTGGTGTCAGGACAGTAGAAATCATATTTGCCACAGTAGGTCTTTGGGAGGTGACTGCAAAGCCTGCATCACCTAAGTGCTTCTGTGGACCTAAGCTATGAACAGACATCTGCAGTACCTCTGATTTGGAGTCTATTTTTTATAGATAATGACAAACAATGGTAACCGACTGACATAGCTAATGGGCCAGAGAGGTGGGAGCACAGCTTCTTACAGTGCCCAGCTGGCAAGCAACTAAATGAGTCGGAATGAGCTGGTGAGCCGTGACGCGTTGTAAGAACCTTGATGTCTCATGCGGTTCTTCCTGGAAGAAAGGCATCTGTCTTCTTGGGGGCTTTGGTGAAGCGCTGGTGAAGGAAAGAAGTTGAAGGGGGTGCTCTCAGAGTCCTGTCTCTATGACCAAACAGTAGTGGCAGAGGAGACGGTTCATCTCTCTGGGCCTTGGCTTCTTGTTTATAATGAAGGCATGGGAAGACTTGGTTAGCCAGGGTCACCTTCCAGCATCTTTCCCATTTAGGTTGGTCTAGATAATTTATTATGAGTTCATGTGCTTGGTAATTGCTCTTCCAAAATAGGATTTTGACTCTCCAGGCTTCATTCTCATAAATCAACCCTATCTCAGGCCCATTCAAGAGATTTTATTTGCCTTCTCTCTGTGGCTTCTACCATTCCAGGGGCAACCTAAGCATGCGAACATGGCAGATAACCTTATACTGTTATTTGTCTTGAGTCTATGCAAACTGTGTCTCAACATGTAGTCCCACACAAGCTTGCATGCAAGCAATCCTTTTATTATATTCCCACAATCCGCTAGGTCTTCCTTCAATCCTAACAAGTTGACACAAGACTCCTATTGGAAGAGGGCTCTGCTTGTTGGTTCCCAGCCACTCAGCTAGCTTAGACCTGAAATAATCACACAGAAACTGTATTAATTAAATCACTGCTTGGCCCATTAGCTCTATACTCTTATTTGCTAACTCTATTAATTTAGCCCATTTCTATTAATCTGTATGTTGCCACGTGGCCTGTGGCTTACCTGGTAAAGTTCCAGTGTCTGTCTCTGGTGGGGGCTACATGGCATCTCTCTGACTCCACCCTTCTTTCTCCCAGCATTCAGCCTGGCTTTACCTGCCTACCTAAGTCCTTCCTTGCTATGGGTCCAAAGCAGTTTCTTTATTTACTAATGGTAATCTCAGCACACAGAGGGGACTCCCACATCAGAGTGCCTCATTCTTGCTCTGTCCTCTTTCTATTCCACTCCTGTCTCTCTGTGTTAGGCACACACCCTGTAACATATCTGTCTTTAGGCCGCAGGTGGAAACATTCTTCAGTAACACTGGTAGTCAATGGCCTGGGCTGTCCACTGCCCATACACATGTACCTTCATACAAGTATGGGTCATGTATTATTCCTGTCTCTCGTTATCTCTGAGTGTGTTCACCATGTGCATGGAGTTCACTCTTGTTGCTCAATCATAGGGTTCATGTCTACTAATAGTGGGAGAACTCCTACCGAATGCACCCTCCTGCCGGCAGTATCTACAGACTCTGGACAAGGTAAAAGATCAGCCACAAAGGCGGTAAAGAGTAATCCCCAAACGGGCAGAACTGCAGGGAAATGAACAATTGGGAATCAACCCTTGAGTATTTCATAATGTCAATGCTTTCTTTGCCTCTCAGGATTAATCCATTAGCACCAAGCAGTCAGCCTGAAACTCTGATAAGAGCTCCGAGGTGCTGGCTGCATCAGGCAGTGTATTCATTAAGATAAAAGCTGAATTGCTATTTCAAAAATAAAAAGAAAAATACAGAAGGCAAGAAAACCCAAGAGGAATATTTGGTATAAAGAGGTCTGACGGAACCACAGCATTGAAATGTGAAAGGAAAATTCATGTCAGGAAAAATACAAGATTCAGAGGGGAGCCCCCCCCGAGTTTATTTTATATGTGTCCTCTGCTGTCCTTGACCCTGACATCGAATGACATGTCCAAAAGGTCGTCATCAAGCAGCCCCGCTATGCCTCCTTGTACTGAGCAGGGACTTCAGCTACTGTCTTTCTCTCCCACACATCCTCCACCCTCATCACAGTACAGAGGCTTTGGTTTGGGATCATCTAAGTTCACTGCCAGCTTTAAAGGAAACACACTAGAGGAATATATAGAGAGTGCGTATAGAGTTTGCACAATGTTTTATTCGCTATACCCAGATATAACTCTAAATTAATAAAAATGATCACACAGAAAATTGAAAATATGATTAGTACACAAGACAAAGGAGACAAATATTGAGGTGGTTCAGAAAAGTAGCTATTTTGTTTATACTCGAGGATATAAAATAAAATGTTCTTATGAGTTATGAGATAGAATATTAATCTCATAACTGGGAGTGTTGTTTAGTGGCAGCGTGTTTACCAGCTTGTTAAAGCGAGAATTCAGTTCTCAGCAACACACAGATAGACAGACAGATAGGCAGGCAGGCAGGCAGACAGACAGACAGACAGATACACACACACACACACACAGAGAGAGAGAGAGAGAGAGAGAGAGAGAGAATGAGACAGAGTCAGAGATACAGAGAACACAGATGAAACCATGAGCAAATGTGTATCCATGAGCACAGCCATGCCTAGGACTCCATTGCCTCAGCTTGGGGAATGGTAAGGTCTCTCCCTGCTCTGAGATTGATGGGACAATGCTTGTAGACAGTGTCCACCATGATTTCCTCCTCCTGGCTGGTTAGAGCTGCTCCCCTGTAGAGACCTCTCTACAGAGTTTAACTGGCACGCCTCCTTGTGCAGCTGTAAGAACTGGGTGAAGTGCCAGCCCAATCTCAGCTATTCTTCATGTGGGTCTGTCTTTTCTTTGTTCCCAGTCACCCCATTCTGGTTGCAACCCACAAGCGCGTGTGCGTGCGCACACACACACACACACACACACACACACAGAGTAAAGCAAAAATGAGCCACATGGAACTTTTGGATGTGAAAAATAAAAGTTAAAAATCATAAGAAAATTTATAACATGAACTGGGTTGAAAAAAGAAAAAAGTCCCTAAATTTAGAGATTAGTTTTAAAAAATACCCATTATGGGGTCATACTATCAAAAGATCTCTAGAAGTGAAAGAAACATAGACATGTTTGAGAAACTCATGAGAACTGAGAAAAGTATGTGTATGCACAGACACGCACACATGAATGTACACAATATACATATATATACACACAAGTGCACACAGGCATGCATACATACATGAATGCACATACAGACACTCGCACACAATGCAAGTGCATACATGTTCATGTACACAGTTGACAGGTGCACACATGTGTGCACACGCATACACATGATCCCACACATCTCTGTCTTCTGAAGGACAGAGAGGGTATCTAGAAAGCAGCCATAGAAACAGAAAGACTGAACATTTATAAGAAGGCACTCACAATGTAAATCAAAGCCAATGTTTTGTTATTTAAAAAAATTCCAGTAGCAAGTGAGCCTATTTAAAATATCAAAAAGGTAATAAATAACCAGTCAACTAATGAGAATAGTGTTCTGGAATAAAGGTTTAATACAGGCATTTTTACTCTGTAAGTATAAGTCTTATAGGCCAGACTCTGCATATGAGAGAGAACACGTGATGTTTGAGTTGGAATCACTTTTGTAAAATAATGCTTTTCAGTTTCAGCCATTTTCCTGCAGATTTCATATTTCTTTGCAACTGGACCGATCAAATGTTATCGTGCACCCGTACCACGTTTCCGTTCTCCATTCGTCTGTGGGTGGGCCTGGAGGCCAGGTCTATTTCCTGGCTGTTGTGGTCATTGCAGCAGCGGACACACAGACAGACAGACAGACAGACAGACAGACAGACAGACTTCTCGCTCAGCCTTGAACTCAGTTCCCACTGCCTCCCGGGATCACGGTCCTCCCGTCAGTTAGCTGCTTTGCGGTTGTCCTTCTGCTCTGTGGACTGTTTTCAGTGCCTTAACACTTTCTGTCCTATGAAGCAGGAAGATTCAGTTTGATTAATTCTAAATTAATTCTAAATGTTTGATTCATTTTTGTTTGCAGTTTTGGTTCGTGTCTGCAGAAGCATTGCCTACTGTTGTCTCAACCATACATGTCAGTTGTTTTCTAGCTGCTTTAGATCTTTAGCTCTTACACTGATATTTGATCCATTTTGAAATATTTTTACAACGTATAGCATGTGCAATTTCATGCTTTACCTGAATAGTTGTACTGCTACTGTGTGTCGAACAGACTATTTCCGCACAGAATGTTGTTGCCATCCTTGCTGGAAATGAAGTCTCCACACACCTGTCACACGACTCTGAATCACCAGCTCCAGTCCATTGATCTACGTGTGCGCTTTCATCCGAGGACCACACAACAGAGACTGTAGCTTTTCGGTAAAATTGTGAAATCGGAAAATGCCAGTCTCCCGAGTTCTACTTTTCCAGGATGATCTTGGCTGTTTGGAATGTCTTCTAGAGGTATATGTTTTAACAGCATCTTGTCAGTTTATGCAAGGCTGACGACTAAGATGTTATAATATTTTCATATGAAAGATGTGCATTAATCTAGTCAGTTAATTGTGGCGTGTATCTTTAATCCCAGCACTGGGGAGGCAGAGGCAGGTAGATCTCTGTGAGTTCGAGGCTGGCCTGGTCTACAAAGCGAGGGAGTGATTACACATTAAAACAGTGTTTGAAGCAACAGCAACAACAAACCCGACAAACAAAAAGAAAAAAGTTGTGAATCAATTTTGCAGAAAGTATTTGATAAATAAAAGGTAGTATTTCCTTAGCTTACATTTTCTTTCAGTAATATTTTTAAAAAGTTACATTTATTGTGCTTACATGTCTACATACATGACATAGGGTACACACTGAATGTAGTGACATTTCATTTGTATTTTAATAACTAAAGCTTGCCTGAAGAGAGTAAAGCGGCCCCACAGGTCAGCCTTATAGTCCAGGCAGTGGTAACATACATCTTTAATCCCAGTAGCCACACAAGTTGCCATAGAAACCAGACGGTGCATGCCTTTAATCGCAGTCTAGAGAGGATTATAAAAGGGGAGGAGACGGCACTCAGACACAGTCTCATTCTGAGAGTCCTGGAAGCAGGCTCGCCATTTCAGACTGAGGTAGAGGTAAGAGCCAGTGGCTGGCTGCTTTGCTTTTCAGATCTTCAGGATGAAGCCCAGTTTCTCTCTGAGTTTTTGTTCACGTAACCATGGAATAAGTGCAGAGATCAGAGGACAGCTAGCTCATGCAGTTAGTTCTGTCTTTCCATGTTTGTGTGGTTTTAGAGATCAAACTTAGATCACCAGGCATATGTGGCAAGCGCCTTTACCCACTGGGCCATCCTGTTGGCCTGTCTTTCATTTACGCCTTATGGTAATTAGTGTTCAAGTCTTTCACTTGTTCTGGTAAATTTATTCCTAATAAGATGTGTTTTGATAAAATTAAAATGATTTTTCCCTCAATTTTGGTTTGAAGTTTTCATTATAAAGGAATAGAAATATAATTAAGTTTTATATAAATATATTTTGGAACATTGTAGAATCCATTCATTTGCAGAGAGATGGGCTAGTGAGGGAGAGGGGAGGGGAGGGGAGGGGAGGAGAGAAGACAGTTCCATGGGTTTTTTTATATGTAGCAAAATACCAGACTATACTATGTGTAGAAAGAAAATTTTACCGATATAAAATTTCTTAATTTTCTTTGTAATGACCTTGGCTAGAAGCTTCAGCACTAAAGAGAACTGGTTTGAAGAGATGCATTTTCTTTCTTGACCTTAGCAGGAAATCTCTGGTGTGCCTATTAATATTAACTGTACAGCTTTTGTCTCTTTGTAGTTTGTTGAACGTTAGAGTATGAAAGATTTTGGAGGCTCTTCATGTTCCCTTCCTTCTCCGTTAATCGTGTGGTTTTTCTTGTTTACTCGTTACAGCAATTATGCTAGTTAACTATATATATATTTAATCAAATGGAAATCCTTAGTAGTTCTTTTAGTTAGTCATAGAGGATATTCTTTGTGACTCCACTTTACTGGTATTTTGCCAACATTTTCATTTCGGCATGTGTGAGAAGTATTCTTTTGATGTCATGTAAGTCCTTTGCTGTGATTTAGCATTGGGCTAATATGGATGGATGGTGAGTTTGAGCAATGCCGAGCCCTATGAGGAAAAAAAACACAGAATGACTGAGGGTGCTCACATATGTAAGACTTTCTAAGAGGATGCTTTCATAAGACTGTATGCTAGGGATGTCCTTCACAGCACGAGACCCTCCAGCACCGACGCTGTAGGAAGCAGCACTCTAAGGTCAAGGGAACTCATGAGATCAGTGACATGGTTTGAGGTTAATGGGTTCCGTAGTTAAAAAGTAGGTTTTTGCAGCAGAGGGTTCTGAAGACATCAATGCCTTCATCATCTTACAGCCGTAGGTCTTACTTTCGCCTATAGTCATGGGTATTGAGTGCAGTTCTACACGATATTTAAACTATGTTTTTCCCCCACTCAGAAATAATTATTGTTATTTAAAACAACTTTGTCATTTACTAAAAATAGTAAGAAGAATTGTGTGTTTCTGATGGAGTTTGATATAACAGATCTCAGCCTGCAGTAGAGACATCTATGTCTCAATTTAGCCCAAGCTTGAGTGAACTGGGTGGTGTCCTTTATTCTGCCTTTAGGAAAGGTTTGTGATGGACTGACATCGATTCTTAAAGCTGTAGCAGTCACCAGTGAAGTTATATGGAAACAGGCATGTTTGTTGGGTTTTTTTTTTTTTTGGTGTAGTACATTAAAACTTACTACTTCTTTGTTTTTGCTCATTACAAGTCTTTTCTGATGTTGTATTTTGACTGTTAGTTCTGGTTTTGCTTTCTCTTTGGTTTAACTGGGTTGGATGGTGGACGTGCATTCACAGCTCTTCCATCTGCCTAGGGTCCTTCCTGATGCTCCTCTGTCGTGTGTGACTTTAGTAATCTGTGACTTATCCCTTCCTTCTTCCTTCAGCATCTGGATAAAGGTTCCTCTTTTGCTTTTGTATTTTTTAACCACTTAATGTTTTCTACCATCTGTTTGATTTATTTACATTAGGATATTCTCTATTTTCAACTTTCTTTTTGATTTTCTTTTCTTCCTGTTCTAGGTTCTCAACATGAACTGTTAGGTTTTGGATTTTATTAGGATTTTGTGTTTGTAAATATTTCTGTTTTCAGCTACATTTTCCTTTCAGCACTGCCTTGCTCTTCTTTGTGTGTTTTGAGATCTTGTACTTTCATTCATATCACCATGTTTTGTTATTATTTTAAATTTCTCACCTGACCCATTGACTATTTAAGGGTGCATGCATTGATTCCCAAATATTTGTGAGTTTCTCTGATTTCTTTTGGTTATTGATATTTAATTTTCTTCCATTATGGTTAACAAATGTATTTATCTAGCTTTCTTTAATCATTTTAAGGTTATTAGGTGGAGACTCATAGATCAAAAGAGAATTGTCTTCCCTAAGACACAATCTAACTAGATTCAACACTTGCCCCCTAATGATATTTTCTTCTCTATTTATACAGAAATTTATACAAATAAAATCCCCTACTCAGTGGACACAAATCTCCTGGGTTGTTTTATTCTGAACCTTCTGTCCAGTCTATCAAACAGGGTTCATCCTGTAGTTCAGCCGCCTTAACCGCTGCTTGCTCAGCGAACTACAGCTCTTTCCTTGGTGCTCATTGTTTCCACTCAGGATGTATCTTCTAGAATAATTACAGATTACAGAAATGTGTAATGCTATTACATCTTCCACCAGCCACAGCTAATGGTCCAATACTGATATGGTAGTATTAGCTGAACTCTGATTTTGTTCCGATGTCCTTAGTTTCTATCAAATGTATTTTTTATGCCCCAGAATTCCATCCAGAATATCGAATGGCATTTTTTTTTCATTTGTCACATTAAATCTCCTTGGCTGTGACTTTTCTTATCTTTGACATCCTTAGTAGGTTGATGTGTTTGCTTTAGTATTTCTTTTGTCTATGTTTATGGTTGTAGAAGTCTTCGTGGTGCTTTTCGGATGTTTTGGAGAGCTCTCCTCACTTGTGGTTGATGTTTTCCTAATGATTAGGCTGGATCAAAGCTCACAGTGCGCTTCTGGTCATGTTAAGTGTATGGCCTATCAATATGACTGTCACTGTTAGGTTAGTCTTCCTAGGTTCTCTGTCATTTTTGTCAGATTTGATCATTTTGTACTCTTGGGAATAAGTCATAGCACAGCATACATGTAAAGAGTGGGGACTTGCTTTCCAAGCAAAGCCTCTAAATATCATTTGAATTTTTTACATAGGATATTCTTCTTAATCACTTATTACAGCACTGTGGAGTCATATGTCTCTCTGTGTGTGTGTGTGTGTGTGTGTGTGTGTGTGTGTGCGTGTGTGCGTGCACGCGCTCTAGGCTCAGCCTGTAGATTTCTTGGCTCAGTCCATAAAATCTGATATTTCTTGGAGGAACCCCATCCTCCAGTGATCCTAGCAATGAAAATTTGGTCTGCAGGTGCTTGCTTACTTTGGAAATTTTTCTCCTTTTTTATTCCATCTAATAAGAGTTTATTACTTCGAGCTTTTTTCCCCTTTCAAATTCTATCTATTATTTTAAGCTCATCATTCCTCCACATAAGAGTCTCCTAAATGCTCCTCCTCTTTAATCTAATTTCTACTTGACAACTGGAGAGAATCATAAAATATAAACCTTGTTATGTTGTTACTGTGGTTTAAAAGTCCTTCATAAGAGCAGCCCTGCTCCAGGGACTGAGGTTGGAAGAATTTTCAGGACTGGGCTCTTATTTTCCTCTCTGACTTCCCATCTAGAAGCTCTCAACTGTGCCTTTCTCTGTCCATGCTGAAACACCAGAGTCTTCAGGAGCCCGTGTACACTTTATGACTGGAGCTGTGGCTCCTTGGCCCTTTGACCGAATTCTCCTTTGCTTTTAGTTCTGTTTTTTGGAAGAGCAGCCATCTTCCTCTAATGAACTTCCAGCTCAGCAGCGTTCACACCTCTCCACAGTTGTGTGTTGTGTATCCTATGGTAGCATTCGCTATGGAGGACAAGCACCTTTGCTTTTCACTTCCTGTCTAGACTCAACATTTAACAACCTCTGGAACTTGCTATGTACTGAAGAAGCGTCTCGTAGTGATCTTCTAGAGACCACTGGGTAGTCCCCACCATGCCAGCCCAGGACACTGTTCACTGTTTACAGAGGGGCATGTTTTTTCTAATGTGATATGTATTAATTTGCACGTATCGAATATCAGCCAGGGATTGGTGGAGGGGACTTGGTTATGAAGGGAAGAAGAAGGCCTCTCTAGAACAGAATTTGCCTCCTAAACAGAACAGCAGAAGTCTGCAGTCTCTCCGTGGAAATGAGACTGTGCACAGGGTGTGAGATCTCGGGCTTTTGCAGGATTGTAGCCGAGGTGCTTAGGGCATGGAAGAGTCCAGTAGTAGAGCGGTGCCCCCACAGTCCAGTGCTGTGCAGACACTAGTGTGGCTGGTGTGTGGGTCTCCTAACAGGTGTTCTCGGTCACGTCATCTGGCCTGTCCAGAGTGTCTCAGTCCCCTGAGACTTTTGGATCATTAGCCCTTCATTCCAGACCCTGATGTCAAGTAAAAAGGAGGAGGCAACATATTCTCTCATTGGCCACTTTCTGCAGAAGGGGGATGATTGGGGAGGGCTGGGCTATGTCCTCAGGATCTAGGCCAGGTTGCTTTTATGTAGCAGGAGAAGAGTTTGAATTTGATCATGTGATGGATCATGCAATAGCCGTCATGGGCTCCTGGGGAAACTTTGGAAGAATGAAGGCGTAAGTCATAAACAATCCCACACCAGTTGGGATTTAAAGGGGT